>CM059270.1:29026676-29046676 GCA_030347295.1 Setipinna tenuifilis | reverse complement strand
TAACACAGCCCAGATAACACAGCTTTTGGCCCGTGACAATTTAATTGGAAACGTCGAAAAAGGGATTTTGTTGTGCGCTATGTATGTATATATATAAATAAACAAACCACTGACAATCCAAGAGCTCAAGTGGGCTAAAAGTTGTCAGTGCTACAATACTCCCGTCCTTGGTTGACAGAGCTTTCTTTGTGTCCATGCAGCCATTGTCCCATGTTCTCAGACTCCAAACATAGTAAAGAGGCATTAACAGAGGGCCCATGTACAGCTACAAAACATTGTCAAATGGGCCTCATCTGCTTTGTTTGGGTCATTAGGAACATTGGTAACACTTTCTATGAAGCTTGTATTCACAAGACACTATAACCACATTCATAAAGGCTTATAACGCATTCATAAAGTATGTTAAGCATTCAAACATGTACTTCTAACTGTAATCCTTAGGCACTATATTATAATGGTATGTCATAAACCCTACTCCATCTTCAAGTAACACAGTGCATTCTTGGTTATAAAGCTTCACTTGCCTTACAAGTGCAGGCAATAGTATGTATAAATAATGATGGATACTAATTTACACCATTATCAAGCTCTATGAAGGCATTAAAACCCTTTATTAATGTGTTTGTAGAGTGGTATGAATACAAGCTTCATAAACAGAGAACATAGGATATAGAACATATTGTCAGTCATTATGTCTGTCTCTGAGTGGAGCAGCAGCATTTCCTAAGGCAACATGACCAGGTATAGCAAATTTCCTCCTTGATAAAAAAAAAACTGTTCTTAAAGTCTTTCTCCATTGCCAAATTGTTGCCCTTTAAAGACAAGTGACATAAGTCAGTGCATTAAATGGGACTCTTCTTAGTTTGGGTCTGACGTATGAGTCACTAGGCACATTATTGTCCGTGAGCATGTCTGTTTCTGAGTGCAGCACTAGTATTTAGTACGTAATATGGCCAGGTAATGCAAATTCTGTCTCCCACCTTGATAAAAAAACACAGTTCTTAAAGTCATTTTCCATTTTTCCCATAGCCTAACTGTTGCCCTTTGAGTCAGTGAATCATGTGTGCAGCACCTAATTGTCAGCACTGCTCCTGTCATACAGCATGTTCATTTGCAGCATCTGTGGGTGTAATCTATGCCAGGAAGATGCACAGGTCATTGGGCATGCGGCAGGTCCCCTTGTCACCAGACAACTGTCAGCATGTCCCAGAGCCATGCACAGTTAAATGACTCATGTCTAAGCCTCGCACTGGGTAATGTAGTGTTATGTTACTGTCAGGAAGACACAGATGACTGACAAAGACAAGAATAGTGTATGTGCAGGTGCGTCGTGGGTAATGTAGTGTTTGTGTATCGTGAGGAAGACATGCACAGATGACTGACAAAAATAAGAATGGTGTATGTGCAGGTGCATCATGGGTAATGTAGTGTTTGTGTTCCCTGAGGAAGACGTTGGTGCGCAGCGTGTGTTAAAGGCTCCAGTGTAATTTGTGCAAGGAACATGCACAGGTTGTTGGGCATGTGGTAGGGCCCCTCGTCACCAGACCACTGTCAGCATGTCCCAGAGCCATGCACAGTTAAATGACTCATGTCTAAGCCTCGCACTGGGTAATGTAGTGTTTGTGTACCCATCAGGTAGACATGCACAGATGACTGACAAAGACAAGAATGGTGTATGTGCAGGTGCGTCGTGGGTAATGTAGTGTTATGTTACTGTCAGGAAGACATGCACAGATGACTGACAAAAATAAGAATGGTGTATGTGCAAGTGCATCATGGGTTATGTAGTGTTTGTGTATCGTGAGGAAGATATGCACAGATGACTAAAAAAAAAAGAATGGTACATGTGCAAGTGCATCGTGGGTAATGTAGTGTTTGTGCACCTTGAGGAAGACATTGTCCCAGAGCCATGCACAGTTAAATGACTCATGTCTAAGCGCTGCACTGCACGTTATTACCAAGCCCATTTGCAAGCTCCTGTTTGTTTAACTGCTTCTTCTCTGTATGTCGAGCCTGTCAACAACCCAGACGCACCCCCCTTCCCCTCCATCCCCCAGAGCTCCTTGCCAGGCTTACAGGCAGGCTACACTGTATGCACAACGGAAACATCCATTCCATTAGCTCTCTGTGCAATCAGTGAAAGTGGCTATACTGGATGTGAGAACGACATGCGCTTTTGAAAAAAAAAATTATAATAACATCGGCCCGTCTTCTAAAAGTATTTTCATGCTCCATTAACAGCACATGAGTAGCACACCCAGTATTGCCTGTTATAATTCACCACATATGGGAATGAGAGGCGATATGGAAGGCTTTGTTTATTATGATGTCACCAGCTGTGGAATTATGGGCAGGATTCTGTAGCAGCAGCCCCTATACGAGCCCCTCTCTGCGAATCACAGGGCTCGACAGAATCAGCTTCACAGAACCTCCCCCGACATCGCAGCGCGCCACTTCCAGCAAAGCGCTGATTTCACGCTCACCAGTTCCTACCTCTCCTTTCATCGTACTTCATTATGTATCTGTGTGAGCCGCCCTACACGGGCCAGACATGCCCCCCCCCTCACCCTCTCTCCGTGGAGAAATATGGCGGCCCACCCTTGGTTTGGAGTCAGCTGAGCAGCTCCACGGATGCAGTCCATTTGCGACTGTCTGCTGGAGTGAGATTTGCATTAATGAGGCCTAGACTGCCGCTAAGCCTGGAGTGGGCTTTACCCCATTAACCCCCGAACATGCATACACCACACACACACACAGACATACACACACACAGACACTCACACGAACACATATACACACACACACATGCGCGTGAACACATACACACACAGGCACACACACACACACACAAACACATACACATACACACACACACACATGAACACATACACAGACATGAACACATACTCATACAGGCACACGCACACACACAAACACATACATGCACACACACACACATACACACAAATACATACACACACACACACACACGAACACATACACACACAGGCACACACACACACAAACAAGCACACTCACATTAACCCACCCACCAAATCAAACTTTTCACTGACTCAAGCACTAAAAAAGGAGTGAGATGTCCACTGGAGCTGAACGGTAATAGCTGAGAGAGTCGGGGAGGGAGAGTGTGTGTGTGTGTGTGTGTGTGTGTGTGTGTGTGTGTGTGTGTGTGTGTGTGTGTGTGTGTGTGTGTGAGCGCGTCTGCACTCCATGGGCACACTGGCTACTTGAATGGCTAATTATCTCCTTTTCAAAACTGCAGCAAGTCTGCAAACGACAAACCCCCCCAGGGACCCTCCTCCTGAGGCTCCGGTGTGGTGGGTATGGTATTTTAAATGTGTTTAAGAGACACATTTGAGAAAATGATTATTTCACACAAATGACTCTCAATGCAAAACTAATTATAAAGTCACGATCTTCCTGACGTGAGCAACTTGCTTTGAATTCCTTTTTTTTTCTCTTGAAGAGTAGTCCACCAGGTTTTCCTGAGTACCGTCTGTATAGTACTGAGGCAACCACTGTGTACATCTATATCTATATAGCAATCATGTATGTATAAATAATTATGAATACTAATTTCAACAATTATTAAGCTTTATGAAGGCATTAGAACCCTTTATTAATGTGTTTATAGAGTGTCATGAATACAAGCTTATATTTGCACAACGTATATTTGCCGATATCCAAAGCAACTTCAGTGATAAGCATAGTGCAATGAAGGCTTGTCAGCCTCACTGAAGCTGCTAGCCGAGCATAATCTAGAGCTGTGTTTCTAGAAATTAAACGATATAAACAGACACCAGTACTGTATTACTGTCAGTGACTGGCATTTGCATGCTCATTCGCATCACCGGTTACGAGGCCCGTCACGCTCTTGTTCATATTCAGGACTCCGTGTTTACATGAATATTGAGAACCCTGCTATGCTATGCTAATATCCCTGCACACATGATGGATACTAGCACCCCCATTATTGATGTCAGTGTTCCATTCTGGAACTCTCGCCAAAGATTCTTGCAAGTGCTGTTCTACTGTCTTTGTTGGTAACTACATATGAAACAAAATGGAATGCCCTCAAACTTGCTTCCATTACGTTTTTTTCATGATGGTGGTGATCATTAAAAAATAAATAAATAAATAAATAAATAATAATCTAAACAGGAGGAAGTGTGCAGACATTCCATTTTGTTTCACATATGTATATTTTTGTTGTCCACCACCTATTTTTGGATGTGCACACCACTATCCTCTTTGTTCATAATTAGCAATGTATCTTGGACATAGCGCTCTCATAGAAATCTCTGTCCACATCAGTCAGAAGCAAGGATAAGGTGTGTACAATACATGCTTCGGTACCCAGGTGTATTCTGGAGCACTCCTGTCTGTATGACTGGGCTTCTCTCAAACGGGATAAGAGCTTACCCAGAGGTAAAAAAAACAGGTAATAATATTTACATGCACAAACACACTTCTACAAAACTCCCAAATAATCAACCTTTGAATAGTAAATAACAGTCTAATAAATGCAGTGTGTGATGCTGCATAAACACACACACAGTACTGTATTTCCATGGGTAAAGCTGCAGGAATACTAACCAGTACCTGTGCCTCATTTAGAATGCAGCATTGAGAGTAAATACCAAAACCCACAGTGCAGAAATGTAAAGCTGATTCGTTTAAGGACTTTAAGTTGATTTATTCGTTTTTGAAATGCCATAGAGCCAGTGGTGCATGGGAAGTCCCCTGTGCTGGGGTTATTCCCAGACACTGAGCAATGGGAGCATGGCATATGGCCTTGAGGGATGGCAACCCCCCCCCCCCCCCCACCACCCCCACCTGCACTGTACCCCCCCAACGCCCCCGGCCACCCCCACCATACCTCCCCACCCCCAGCCACCCCCACCGGCGCCCCCACCGTACCCTCCAACGCCCCAGCCAACCCCACTATACCCCCCACCCCCCCCTGAGAAATGGCTGGGGCACATACAGCAGGAGGGCATACAATAACAGCCTTAAAAATAGCAGTAGCACTCCTGTGTGGGCCTGTGTGGGCCATTTATTGTCTCACACAATCACAGAGGGTGCAGGCAGCACCATAGTAGGCACTACTGTACCCGTTCATCGCACCTCACTTCATCAGCCAAATTAGCAATGGAGCAAGCTCTGTACTGTACAAACAACAACCACATCAGCTCTGTGCTAATTGTGTTAGACAAATCGGCCATGTGTTTATGCCGAGCTTGTCCGAGGAAGAGAGTGTGAGCGCGAGTGTGAGGCCTGGGGAGATAGTCTGGGGATGAGCAGTCTGGAGTCATGTGTGTGTGTGTGTGTGTGTGAGTGTGTGAGTGTGTGTGTGTGTCTGTGTGTGCATGTGTGTGTGTGTGTGTGTGTGTGTGTGTGTGTGTGTGTGTGCATGTGTGTGTGTGCATGTGTGTGTGTGCATGTGTGTGCATGTGTGTGTGTGATAGTCTGGGAGTGAGCAGTCTGGAGTCATGAGCTCTATGAGCCTGATGAGGGAGAGATAGCACAGCACAGACTGACAGCTCAACTTAAGCAGCAGACACTGCATGATGATGTGACACAACAGGGGGGAGGTGGGGGTTGGTAGGCCAGGGGGTGGGAGGTGGTGTGTGTGTGTGTGTGTGTGTGTAGTGTGTGTGTCTGTCTGTGTGTGTGTGTGTGTGCATGTATGTGTGTGTGTGTGGTGTGTGCATGTGTGTGTGTGTGTGTGTGTGCTGTTTGTCACTCTGTGGAAAACAATTAGCCGTCATTAGGGAGAATAATCCTGCATGTTATATTCCTGCGGGGATTTCTTTTTTTTCTTTTTCCCGAATGGGGACGGTCACCCAGCGTGAACCTCCAGCCCCGTGTGGGGCTCCCAGCCAGGGGCTGAAGACTCATCCGTGATGGGGGGGGGGGGCATCCGTGATGGGGGGGGCATCCGCTCCGCAGGGCCAGCGGGGGGAAATTAGCAGCCTGTTTGTGCCCGTCGCCTCTAATTTATGCCAGGCTGATGCCATCAAGGCTGCGCCCGCCACAGAGAGCCTGCTGGGTACTATGGCGGCTAAACGACTCGGCACGGCACAGTGCGGTACGGTACGGGCCACGACAGTCACTCGGTAGTGTTTCTCGCCTCCACGGCAACCGCGGTGCATCGCATGACAGGTGGTACATCCTGCAGCTAGTATGACTCTAACCCAGAACACACACACACACACACACACACACACACACGTGTGCACTTTGAATTCAGCATCAGTATCAACTCTGAGTTTGCTTGCTGTGGAAATGTCAAGTGAGAAAAAGAAACTCCAGACATGACACTGTGATAGTGTATGTCAGTGAGAACTTAGATTGGGTATAATAATTGGCAATAAAACTTGCTGGTCCTGTGATCCTCTTCTGCAGTTATAAGAGAAACATTAAGGAAGGGGGGTGGGGGGGCTATTTTCTCTCTTTCCCCGTGTTTTCCATCCAGACCTGGAGCGATCAATCCCACACACACCCATGTTATTACAAAGCCAGCACACACAATGGGAGCGCCACTGGAGGCCTCGGCGTCTCCGAAACACACACACCGCTAATAGACGGCCACAGGAGACTGCCACAGAGAGTGATTAATTAGGCCCAAACCACACGCTTTCAAGCCCCACTCTCCATCTCATTAGAGTGGAACGGGGGGTAAAAGCGAGCATTTTCAGCTACAATACTTATTATCTTTTCATTGCATTCAGGCAGGGCTGATCTTTCCTCAGGACCCCGCTGCCTGACATTAAGACTGCGCGGCGCTGGCGTGGAGATATGTGACATTTAGCCACGTACGTGTGTGTGTGTGTGTGTGTGTGTGTGTGTGTGTGTGTGTGTGTGTGTGTGTGTTCGTTTGTGTGTGTGTGTGCATTTGAGTGTGTGTATGTGTGTGTGTGCGTTTGTGTGTGTGTGTGTTTGTGCGTGTGTCTGTGTGTGTGTGTGTGTGTGTTCACCACTCAGGAGAGCAGTTCTTTTTTTATTTGAGAGTTTAGGGAGGGAGGGGGGGAATGTGGTGGGGGTAGATGAGGGATAAATCGGGGGAAGAGTACTAACTGTGTGTCGTCCCTGTTAATAGGAGACCGTCTGACATTACAAGCTTTTGTCACCAGCTGTGATGGTTGTCAGGGAGAGGAGGAGGGGTGTGTGTGGGGGGGTGGGGGGGTGGCGAGACGCCTCCTGTACCTCCGTGTGATAATGGCAGAAAATAAGCTCTAATTGCCCTTCTCCCCCCCCGGCCTCCCCCCCCCCACAGACGCTGCCATGGAGAGGAGGCCCCCCCTTGACAGTGATGGACAGCAGCAGCCCTCTCGTCTTAGTCAGACAGGTGAATGAGTCACCAACGACCGCAGAGCGGATTCTATGGGAGATGCACGTCAGTCGAGGTGTGTGTGTGTGTGTGTGTGTGTGTGTGTGTGTGTGTGTGTGTGTGTGTGTGTGGGGGGGGCGGGGGGGCATCCGAGCAGCCCTTAAAAGGGTCTTAAAATGCTCAAAGCCTGTCTTATTATCCCTCATTTAGCCCACGACCTCCATTTACAACCTCTGCGCGCCCCTCGATGGCTTCATCATGGGCTGTTAACTGTCATATGGAGACCAAGCGACACCATGGCTGCAGAGTGACATCCTAAAGAATGCTAATCCTTCGCATCATTATGGGGGCGGTGGATCAATGCTGGCGAACAGCGGATGGTTCTATGTGTGGCTTGTCATTTATGGCAAAGGAGGGAGAGATTAATCTAGAAAGAGTGAGAGCAGAGAGAGAGAAGGAGAGATAGAAAGACAGAGAGAGAGAGAGAGAGGGAGGGAGGGAGAGACAGACAGACAGAGAGAGAGACACAGACAGACAGACAGACAGACAGAGACAGAGACAGAGATAAAGAGAGAGAGAGAGAGAGAGAGAGGGAGGGAGAGAGAGAGAGAGGGAGAGAGAGAGTCCAATCTTGGAGGCAGCTGTTTCGCACTGAAAAAGGGTAGAGTAGGAGTTAACTGAAGAACTGGGCCATGGCCAGTCTGGAACTGCAACATCTGGTCACATTAATAATGAATCAATTATGTGTCACACATGTGCCAGTCCCGGGCGTCACGAGGGGAGGGGTAGGAGGGGAGGGGAGGGATGAGTTGGGGGGGTGGAGAGTGCCCGCCCGCCACCACCACATGTGACAAAATATGCCCTCCGCACGGGGTGCCCAGAAAACCGCCCTCTAGCGTCTACGCCGGCCCCTCTGTCCAATCACACGCGGCGAACCGCGACCTTGAGGGCCAGACCAGCCTGGCAGACACGGAGATCAAGCTTGTCCTGTTTAAAGATTCAAAAGACGATTTGACATCTTTTCCAAAAATTATATTTGTGGCAGGGGCATCGTTTCTTTTTTTTGGTGGTGTCTCGCATTTGAGCCCTGTGCCCACTAATCTGGCTGAGCCGGTCACAACTCAGGGGTCGCTGTCTGTCATTGGCCAAGTCTGCGATTTTTATTTATTTATTTATTTCCCGCAGAGGACGGGCATGTTTGCACATGATCGAGCTTGACTCCCCAGAGACATGGGAGGTATAAGATGCTAAAAAATAAATAATTCACAATAACAAATGTGACAGAATCTGCTGGGGTTCCATAGGGGCAGAGTTGTGTGATTGTCACATGCTTGTCTGTGCGAAGTCAGCTTTTTAAACGCCAGTCTGTTTCCACTCTGTCTCCCTCTGAACTATTTGTCATACTCTAAAACGACAGGAACTGCTCTATCTGATGCCACGCTCACTGCGATGGGCGAGCAAAGGATGGATGCTTGCAGGATTATAATAAGGGGAAGGAAAAGCAATGATGGTATATAGATGAGAGACAGTGCTAGACAAGCATCAGATCAGATGAAAGTGATGGATAGAGATCATAACTGTTCTATTAGACTCCAGCTGATATCAGTCTCTCAGATGATCCTAGCCCAGATCTTCAGTCTGGGCATGTTTGTGTAAATGTTCAAAGTGAAGTCAGAGTAAAGAGAAAAAGAAAAATTGTTCTTGAACGTTCTCCTCTGTTTTGGCTCATTTTGAATGTGCGTACCTCTGATTCTATCTCAGTGCAAACTGCAGTGAATGAGCGATCATATCAGCTGGCCTGGGATTAGCTTGGCGTCCCAATCTGTCCCTGTCTCGTTCAAAGGCTGCCTGTCTGGGCTGATCTCCATACCCCCCGCTGTGTGTGTGCTGGATGTGTGTGTGTGTGAGTGGAGGGCCTGTTTGAGTATGTGTGTGTGTGTGTGGCTTGGTGTGTGTGTGTGCTGGATGTGTGTGTGTGTCTGAGTGGAGGGCCTGTTGGAGTATGTGTGTGTGTGTGTGTGTGTGTGTGTGTGTGTATGTGTGTGTGCTGGCTGTGTGTCTAAGTGGAGGGCCTGTTGGAGTAGTCAGCTCCAAGACGAGCTGTGAGGTGAGTGCACCTTTGACGAGCTTAACATGAGCAGCTTTTAATTGGCCTGTGCCTGTGTCATGTCCCTGAGAAGACGTTTTGAGGGGGCGAGTGGGAGGGGAATTTGGCACTGTAGATAAATGTATGTTTGTTTGTGTGTGTGTGTGTGTGTGTGTGGGTGGTTTGGTGTTTGTGTATTTGTGTTTGTGTGCGTGTGCCTGTGTGTGTGCGTGTGTGTGCGTGTGTATGTGCGTGTGCGTGCATGTGTGTGTGTGTATGTGTGTAAAAACCTCTGCAGGCGAGAGCATGTGGAGGAGCTGTCCTATGCGTGAAAGCCAAAGCAAATAAATGGCCACCAGGATACACAATGGCCCCAGGTTAACACAGGATATACTGACAGAGAAGAAGAGAGAGAGAGAGAGGGAGAGAGAGAGAGAGAGAGAGAGAGAGAGAAACAGAGACAGAGACAGAGAAGGAGAGAGGGGGGGGGGGAGAGATAGAGAGAGAGAGAGAATGAGAGACATATATATATATAGAGAGAGAAAGAGCAAAAGAGAGAGAGACAGAAAAAAAGAAAGAGAAAGAGAGAGAGATGGAGAGAGAAAGAGAAAGATGGATGGAAAGGAGGGGAAACCATGGCTCTCCCTCGCAGGCCTGTAGTGAGCTCATTAGTGTAAATATGCTTGTTGCTGGGGGGGCATCCTCCTGCTAAATGAATCAAAGCCTTAATGGCTGGAGTGATGGTACGCACACATATAAAAACATCATTACAGATTCCCAGGGTGGCGTAATGTAATGTGCTAGCCCAAACACAACACACATACCGAACACACACCTGAGGAAAGGAGAGAATGCTTTTGTTTTCGTCTTCGACGCACGGCTACCCTCGGCACTGCCATTCTTCATGTGTGTGTGTGTGTGTGTGTGTGTGTGTGTGTGTGTGGGGGGGGGAGGTATGCTCTTGTGCTGTAGTGCACAACTCCCCTCCCTGTGTGTGTGTGTGTGTGTGTGTGTGTGTGTGTATGTTGTTAGGCCATTTGCTCTCCTGCTGCAGATCCACATTACAAAGCTATGCCATCTAGGGGTGAATACTACAACCCTGCATACAGAGGATACAGAGGAGTTCCTAACCTTACTGCATTGTTTCAGACGTGATAGTGTGACAGCCCTCTGTTTTTACCTGCGGGGTTTCCTGAGTTCTTGTGATGGCCAGACGAGGCTCAGGTGCCTAATTTGTGTTAATGGGCGGGGTAATTTGGGGAATTGCCTACACCTGCATTCATTCCTACTTACAGACATCCGACACACACGCATCCATGCATTGTTTTTCCCCCTGGACACCTTTTTTTCCTCTATGTTTTTCCTGTTTTTCAATAAATATATTTTGTGTATTGAACCTGTTTCATTGTACCTCTTTTGCATTCGGAGCTACAATGAGTGTGTGTGGGTGTACCAGGGGATGGCGTGACTTACCGCGATACGGCGAACCCAAGCTCTGGCTCTGTGCTGACCAGCCCGGACGAGAAAGTGGGTTCAGTTCAAAAGGAAAGGGGGGAGAAGTCGACATCCAACGATATCCTTCCTGACAGATTCAAAAGGGGGACGGATGAGGCGAAAACAGTCCATAACCCAAAAGGCCTGTCAGTTACCTGAGCAGGTGCATTCAAAACTTCACAGCGCCATTCAAACATTTCAAAACTCTCTTCTTCTTCTCTCCTCGGGCTCCATATATGGGCATGGGAACCCAGAGTAAGCCAACGCTCCCCCTGGTGTATTGGATGGGAAAATGGAAGTGTGGTGTCTATCTAAATGCACCCTAATCTTTGCCTCTCCTACCAGTGTGTGTACATGGGTCTGTGTGTGTGTGCATGTGTGCATGTGTGTGTGTTTGTGTGTGTGTGTGTGTGTGTGTGTGTGTGTCCGTGTGTGTGTGCATAGCTCCCTCCCTCCGTAGAGTAGCACAAGGAATACACAGCAACATGGCCGACAGGAGGTGCACTGGTTATCATTCCCAGACTCATTCCTGGCTGTGCAGACGAGGGTGCATCTCAGTCATTCAGACACACGTTAAAGGGGAAGTTTCAAAGGAGAAGTTCCAGAAAATCCATAGCCCTAATGAACTGGAAGCTCACACTAGGTGAATGGGGCATAGAAACTAACCGAATGGGGCATAGAAACTAACCGAATGGGGCATAGAAACTAACTTTCAGTTTCATTTCCCTATGCCACATTTAGTTAGTGCTAGCTACCAGCTCATTATTCAGTCTGTGTTGCATCAAATTGTCTCGTTCTTTTTCCTACCAACAGCAGCACTGTGACCTCGAACAACAGACCTGTGGATTCATTCACACAAACCTTCTCCTTTAAACAGCACTGGAAGGCAGAGCGTGGAGGCTTCCAGTGTACAAAATCAGCGCTAGTAAAATATGCACCATTAATCTCTCACACACACACTCACACAAACACACACATACACACACACGCACACACACACACACATGCACTCTCTCTCTCACACACACACACACACACACACACATGCACCCAGCGCTGGTAAAATATGCACCTGTACCGAACGCGACCATGCACACAGCCTCAGCAGTGACATCGGTGTTGGGCCCAGACAGAGCAGAGGCATGAAGTATCTGTACTAATAATAGCGGGCCTTTATTGTTGTTCAAGGCCTTTTATGAGATCTGTTGGAATAAAACCTCTGGCGGAGAAGGAGAGGCGGACGAGTTAGCGAGAGAGAGGAGAGATAATCCATCACGGGCCGTAACGAGCGGCAACTGTCACCCGGCAACCCTGCTGTTCATTTCAGTAATCTGGTTTACCCAAACGCAGGTGATCCATTTTAAACTCAGTGGAAGACTCTGCGTGGGATAATTCAATGAAGTCCCATGCACATTCATCTAGCTGTCCAAATGGAGCGCCTACTCAAAAATAAAACTCTGGTGTTCCCCCTACAGACCCGGATCTGTACAATGGGAAACAAACAAAGAGAAACTGATTGAGCCATGCAATGTTCCATTTAGCCAACAGCCATACCTTAACAGCGATAGATAGGTGTATTTTGTTTGACTGTTTGGGTCAAAATATCACCGGTCTTTAGTCAGGATTCAGATTTGTGAAACTGTGAAACTTTGTTGGGTGTGTGCACTCTGACAAAACTAGCATCCTGTTGTTCTCTTACAGCCCTGTAAATGAAGAACAAAGAGAGTGACTCAGAACAACAACAACCACACCAGCAACAGCAGATCGTCAGCAGCCTGGAACTAATGAGTGTATGTGATTGGCTGTTCAGCTCAAATTATCACCAGTGTTCTCTTTCAGTCAGAATGGAGGACAACCCCTATTTAATTTAAGGTAATTTGAGATCAGCGTGCTCCATTCTCTATCCTGCCCTTCATTTTCTTTTTTCTTTTTCTCTCCCCCTGTTCCTGCCAAAGCCCAAAGCAGCGCGGCCCTGATTGGCAGTGACGTGTGAGGGTTCGGAAGCGTACTGTGATCCCCGAGTGAAGGTTTCGGCCTCCTTTACTCCTTTATTCTGTCGCAGCGGCATTGAAATAGACCCGAGACTAGACGGCTCTCCAGTAGATCTAAAAGAGAACAGAAAAAAAGGAAAAGGAAAGAATAAAGGCCAGGGCCCAGAAATAGAGTCTGCTAATCACTCGTCGCCGTGACGATAGCTATAGCTATGCAGATGGGAGGCTCTGCTGACTGGGCTTGAAGGCAGAACCACACCATGCTGGACTCCATGTAAGCAGAGGAAGACAAACCGGCTTGAGAAAGTAAAAGTCTTGCAATGTATTCCTTCTGCCTGTGCTCCTAACACAGGTGATTTCAATAATCATCTACGTAGGATCAGCTGGTTTAGTGAATTGGCTGGAACAAATATGTGGCAGGACTTTTACTTTCTGAACCCGGGATGGCCGCCTCTGCATGTGAGTGGACTTTGATAAATTCCATACAAGGATGCAAGGATGGTTTATTGTCACATGCATAGACATACTGGGTAGAGTAGGACATGCAGTGAAACTGGTGATTGTTTAGTCTAAAACTGTGCCTGGGGACGGGGAAGTAAAGTGCGTAAACTGCAGCTGGGGGATGGCTACCTCGCCTCTTGGTGGATCTTGTTTTTTTTTTTTTTTTTCAAAATTACACAACCCACATTTGTATAATGCCCTGTATGGAAATCAGTGTGCTGAACAGATGACTAAACAAACATGTATTTAGTGTGAAAGAAAGTAAAAAACGCCACGCGGTGGAAATGATCACGGTGTGCGTCTAAAATGGCGCTTCACTTCGTTTGGCGTTCACAAGGGTCTGATGGCCTATGACAGCTCCACAAAGGCGCGTAATTTGAGGGCTTGGATGAAATTGCCACTGAACCAATTTCTGTGATTTTCTTCAGACAGTCTTATCTCAGCTGTCTAGACTAGTCACAGTGATTTTTTTGCCCTGCCATGTCAGAAGTATTTACTGGTAATCCAATTTCTCTTAGGATCTTTTGAGATGGCCCCACATCAGTGTGGAAACCAACACAATTCAGGAACAGACAGACAGAGAAGGTTTTCTTTGTTACAAGCGTATCTAGCAGTATTAAAAATGCACATCCATCAGTGATTATAATATAATTGGATCATTTGTGATTAAAATTCCAGAGTTGCATTGGCATGACCCCAAAAGCCTGTCCTGCTATTTGATTGACTTGTGTTACGCCCCCCCCCAATAGACCGGGCAGTATTCAAATCACCTAATCAACCAAACGAGCCTTGCATGTCAATGAGAGGCAATCAAAGGCTAAATGCAAGGCATTTTCTGATTACAGGGTAAACATAACAGACACTCGGCATCAAAGCCAATCAGTGGAGCCAACACATAGCATACGGCATGGCAGACATATCTAAACAGGAATATAATTATTCTCAAGGACATTAGTGGGATTTAATTTCATTTCTGCTTCTGCCATTTTCCTCCATTTTTTTCGTCTCTCCGGCTGAAGTTTATTTCAAAGCGTTTCTTTTCCTTTCCTTAGTGAGGGTAATAGCCGCGGCGAGGAAACACAGAACGCAAGAGGAAACGTGATCATATCAAATTAGGGTGAAAAATCAGCCACTCTCGTCAGCGCAGGTTAAATAAATCCCATCCGGGGAGACTCGCTCGCTCATTTCCATTTCCTGCACCAGCAGCACCGTGGCAGGCAGGGAGAGAGAAATCAGATTGAATAAAATTCAGGTTATTTAAACACTTTCTTAGCCTGCCCGGATTTTTGAGACGCTCAGCGCTTTTTCACAAAGGAACTGTCCTTTTCCATTAAAACGAACAGACCTCCTCGTCATGCACAGCTCCGCACAGACCTACATTTTTTTTGTTGATGCAGTTAGCGCTGCTTCAGGCAAAATAACAACTTGCTTTTTTTCTTTCTCTCTCTCTCCATTCCTTTCTCCTTTTTTCTCAGTGCTGATGGCTTTTTCCTACATTTTTTGTGAAAACACAAGAGGGAAAAAAAGATTACTTCCATTTCAGTGACCATTTGTTGGCCTTCCAGTGATGGGTGACCCTGTTTTATTTGATTTCATTTGTTCACTTCTATTACTGTCTCCCTTTTTGATTTGTGGGGACGAGCAAGTGCAGAGGCCAGACATGTATGAAGGCTGACAGGAGAGGACCTCTCCTGGTGTCAGTCACCTCCAAATCAGACTTTTAAAATCATCTATTTTAAACTCTTATAAATGAAAAACACCATGTCCTTTCCTTATAGAGAGAAGGAAATAATGATGAATAATGAGATTGAAGGATGGGATTGAAAACCGACTGTTTTTGTAAAGCATTCCCTTTGTTTAGACATGCACAGATCCGTGAAATGCATCATTGTGTTTGTTACGAATTTGAATTTGTGTCTACATAATTTCATGTCTCAAATTTATGCCTCTCCTTCTGTATCAATTCACAAATACGTCAACTTTGTGCATGCCTGTGAACATTCCACAGTTGAAATCCAGACGGTTCTGTATTTTTTATTTTTTTTATTTTGACATTATCATTATTATTTTTTAAGTAGACATTTTATGTACTTTATTTGATTCCACATTACAAGGTAATATCATTAGGAACCAAATCTGCTGAATGATCCAACCAATATTTTGACCAACAGAAACTATGCTATGGGAATCTCAGGGATACAGGAAACATCTCAGTAACAAGTGCTGTGGTCAGAATTATGTTGGAAAACTCTCTACTTTAACGACGGCAGTTACGACGGGTGATGTGGCCTAGTGTGGAGCTTGGTCAGAGGCCAGACTGGCGTGCGCTCTGCTCCGCCGCCATGACACACACACAGACACAGACACACACGCACACACACACACACACACACACACAAACTCTCAGAATATGATGTCCTTGTCACCCCTGTCACTGCAGGATTTGAGAGACACACTGATGTGTGGTGACAGTAAGGAGAGAGCTGCCAGACTCTGCACTAGATCCAGTCCAGAGCTAACTTTCAGCACTCCTGAATGCACAGGTTAGTCCCGTAAAAGCCCTTGCTGATTGTAATGTAGCCATGCAATTATAGCAATTTTGACAGGCATGAATTAGGCCTTGTCAGGGGTATCTATTAGTGACATTATAAGACTATGAGACAAATCCTGAAATCTCCTAGCTTTAGGTGGGAATAGATCAGGAAAACCTCAGGAAAATTGGCAGCTTTGGCTTGAAAAAGACTGGAATACCGGCAGCAAAACTGCCAGCTTTGGGTGTTTGATTAGCTATAAGTAGCAAAGCTAATAGCAAAGATGGCTACAGCTGTGGAGCGGGATGATGTATCACAACGAAATGATCCGATGGCTACATAATGCATACTGTTGAAAAGTGAAATAAGGCCACCTGTGAACACACGTGCCTGCTGAAGAGGGTCCGTTAGCTGGGCTAGCGTGGAGCGAGAGGGCTGGCGTCTGGCAGAGGGTCCGTGAGCCAGGCTAGCGTGGACCCCGAGAGGGGTGGTGTCGGGGAGAGGGTCCATTAGCTACTGTGGCTACTGTGGAGCGGGAGGGGTGGTGTCGGGTAGAGGAGAGCGAGAGGGGTGGTGTTGGACAGAGGGTCCGTTAGCCGGGCTACCGTGGTTACCGTGGAGAGCGATAGGGGTGTTGTCGGGCAGGCTAATGAGCAGGAGGGCCCTTTTGCGGCGAGATAATTAAGAACATAAGCCCTCTTATCTGCTCCGGCGATGCCCTTCACACCAGGCCGCGCGCAGGAACAAGGTGCCTTCGTTACCGCGGTGCCCACGCCCTCACTCGGCAATTACCAACTGGCAGCACACCAAAGCGGACAGGGGAGGGGAGGGGTTGGGGAAAAGGGGAGTTCAAATGAGATGCATGTGTGTGTGTGCATGTGTGTGTGTCTGTGAGGTGGTGGTGGTGGTGTGTGTGTGTGTGTGTGTGTATGTGTATGTGTGTGTGTGTGTGTGTGTGTGTGTGTGTGTGTGTGTGTGTGTGTGTGTGTTTGGTGGTGGTGGTGTGTGTGTGTGTGTGTATGTGTGTGATGGTGGTGGTGGTGGTGGTGTGTGTGTGTGTGTGTGTGTGTGTGTGTGTGTGTGGTGGTGGTGTGTGTGCATGTGTGTGTGGGGGGGGTCATGAAATGATTAGCCACAGATGGAGACAGCCGAACACTGCCCCGAAGTCTTCATTTCCGAGCGTGATAAGTAATTATCTGCCTCCATAAGATGCTATTGCTGATTTGTGCGCTTTCTCGTGGCCAATGACTCCATCACAGAGAGGAGAGGGGTGGGGTGTGTATGTGTGTGTGTGTGTGTGTGGAGGGGGAGTGTGTCGGGGGCGAGCGCTTGACTGCCTTAACCCCATGTAGCCCTCCAGATACAATTAGGCCCCATCCTAATTACAACCTGCTTTGTGACAACAGCGTTTACGACGATTCATTCAGACAATCGGATAGCTGTGGCCTAAGTGTGGTCTGTGCTGGGGGTCAGCGTGACGAAGGGGGGGGCACGCTGCCAAAAGCCATGAGTGTGTGCTCCTAAAACTAGCATTATACACCTACATTAAAGTATCATACACCTACATAAAAGTATTATAGATTAAGATTGAAATATTATACGCCTATATTACAGTATTATAGGCTTACATTGCAATATGTGGTTTAAGTGAGGCATCACAATTTTTGGAAATATCTAAATGTCTCAACACCTTCAGATAAGTAAATAAATAAACACTTTTTCCTAACCCTTTTGTTAATGAAATGTACTAGTGCCATTAAGCCCCATTCAAACAGTCGGATGGCTGTGGCCTAAGTGCGGTCTTTGGCGGAGTGCTGTCGGCCAGAGAGAGAGAGAGAGAGAGAGGGGTCTGTGCTGTGCTGGGGGTCAGCGTGACGAAGGGGGGCATGCCTGCCAAGAGCCGTTAGTGTGTGTGTGTGCGCTCCTAAAACTAGCACACACTCCCAGAGGAGAGCACACACACTCCTCTATTTTAGCCACATGTGTACATATTACTCAAGGTATTTTTATTCTTTTTTAAATCACAGATGTAAAATTCAACAGTAACAGTATTAATAGGAAAGTAAAGAGTACAGAAAACTACAGTCCCACTCCCTCTCAATCACCCCCCATCCCCCCTCCTAGAGACCCCTTACCGTCCCTTCACACAACAGGCCCTCAAATTCACACATGTACATTTTAACTGTTTTTTAATGATCCCACTACAGAGCCTGTTATGTGGCATTGGTAAAAAAAAAAAAGATTTAAAAGGTTGTTGCTTCAAAGTATTCATTTTATGGCCTTAACAATAATAATAATGTGACAGTTCATAATTCATAGCCACAACTTTTTTTTATTAGATGTTATATTTAGGAAAAAAAACTATTTTCCTCTGTCTCTGTGGCTTCGGGACAGTCCATTAGGGATGTTCACATTTATTATGAAAAGAAATATATTTTCAAAAACAATGTTCTGACTCAGTTGTTTGCACAGAAGTGAATAAAGAATGAACGCACTCATGCATTCTTAGCTTGTTTGAACATCTTGTTTTGATGAAAACACAAATACATTAAGGGATGGAGAGTGTGTGTAAAAGAGTAAGAGGGTCTGGTGTGTGTGTGAGTGTGTCTGTGTGTGTGTGTGTGTGAGAGAGAGTCTGCATGCATGTGTGTGTGTGTGTGTGTGTGTGTGTGTGTGTGTGTGAGACTTTGATTGACTGAGCTTTGATGAAGGATAACTGCCGTCGTGCCCTTGTGTCCTTGGCTATCACAGTCATTATAAGGAATGAGAGATACACACTAAAAAAAAACACCCCCCCCCCCCCCCCCCCCACACACACACACACACACACACCACCCCCCCCTTTACACGCACGCTCGCCTACATAAATACCCAACACAGAATGAGCATTATTTACCCACTGCCAGCACAAACGCTTTCCGGGGCACAGCCACAAGAGAGGGGGGGCCCAATCAATTGGAAACCATAAAGGTTTTTTTTTTTGGGGGGGGGGGTCCCAATAATTGGATCTTTTCAGGGGCCCAACCATCTCTCTGGGCAGGCCTGCCCACACACACACACACACACACACACCAGCCATCTCTCTGGGCAGGCCTGTCCACAGCACACTCTGGTGCAGGTAGCAGAGGCATTGGCCTGCAGGAGGAGAGGCCCACTCACTCACTTTAGATCATTAACACACACTAGCAGCCATGCAGGCCTGATGTGTCACACACATAGATATACATCATACACCTAAAATAAAGTATTATAGACTTGAAAGTATTACAGACTTACATTAAAGTATTATACACAGACATAGACTTGCATTACCTATGTATTTACGTATTATAGAGTTACATTACAGTATTATAGACTTACATTTCAGTGTTATAGACTTACAGAGATATACATCATACACCTACAATAAAGTATTATACATGTAGACTCACATTACAGTAGGCTATGTGGAAAAAGACAATTATGTCACAGGGGCTTCAGTGAGGCATCACAATTTTGAAAATATCTAAAAGTCTCAACACCTTTAGACAAGTAAATAAATAAATGAATAAAAAGTATAACTTTGACGTGTGACCTTCATACATATTTAAAAGTCTGCGGGAAAAGGACAATTATGTCACAGTGGCTTATGTAAGGCACCACAATTTAAAAATGAACTAAATGTCTCAACACCTTTAAATTAGTAAATAAATAAAAACACTTTTCCTTAACTTTTAGTTAATAAAATGTACCATTGCCATTAAGCCCCATTAGTTCATCACATACATAAACACCCTAATGTGGCCCAGCATCTCATAATGCAAACAGTAAATGAACGAATATTTAAATTACACATTGTGTTGCATGCATAATATTACTCTCTTTTTCCTGAATCTGAGGCTGGACAGATGATGTGTATGTGTGTGTGTGTGTGTGTGTGTGTGTGTGTGTGTGGGAGGGGGGGTGGGGATGTGGGGGGTGTTGCTGCCCCCCCAACCCACCCATCCGCCCATCGGCCCATCGGCCCATCCTGACCACTATGACGGGGTTGAACCAGATGGAAG
>CM059270.1:29004176-29019176 GCA_030347295.1 Setipinna tenuifilis | reverse complement strand
GTGTATGTAGTGTGTTTAGTATATTACGGCAGTACATGTATGTAGAGGACAGAGGTGCATATGTGTATGTGTGTGGTATATTTCAGTAGAGGACTGAGGTGTGTATGCGTATGCGTGAGGTATATTACAGCAGAGGACAGAGGTGTGTATGCGCATGCGTGAGGTATATTACAGCAGAGGACAGAGGTGCATATGTGTATGTGTGTGGTGTATTACAGCAGTGCATTCTAAATGGCATACATGCATGTAGAGGAGATAGGTGCATATGTGTATGCGTGTGGTATATTACAGGAGAGGACAGAGGTGCATATGTGTATGCGTATGCGTGTGGTATGTTTCAGCAGTGCATGTAGGTAGAGGACAGAGGTGCATATGCGTGTGCGTGTGGTATGTTACAGCAGTGCGTTGTAAATGGCGGGTCCCTGTGGCTGATCTCAGTGACAGAAGCGCATCCACCTGCATCTCAAGATTAATATGAACCATTTAGCACGGCAGCCGCTAGATTATTAATGGTTGAACTGGAGCAGCGTGGAGAGGGAGGAAAGGAGGGAGGGAGGGAGAGACGGAGGGGAGCTTGGCACCAATATGGAAGCCATTTCTCCACTGCCGGCACTGCTGCTGCTGCTGCTGCTGCTGCTGCTGCTGTTTCTGCCTCCATCTCCATCTCCATCTCAGCTGAGCTGTGAGCACAGGGCAGCAACCCACCACCACCCACCACTACCCACCACCTCCCTCCCCCCTCCCCTCCAGCTTGGCACCAATATGGAAGCCATTTCTCCACTGCTGCTGCTGCTGCTGCTGCTGCTCTTTCTGCCTCCACCTCAGCCGTGGCTGCTTTAGCTAGGCTTTGAGCACAGGGCAGCAACCCACCACCACCACCCTCCACCTCCCTCCCCCCTCCCCCCTCCACCCTCCCCTCCAGCTGGGCCAGTCTGGAGCAGGGCACCCCCCGGGGGACGGGAGGGCCAATTACAGGAGATAATGACTCATCCAAGTCCCTAATCAAAGCCCCTCCCTTCAGCCGCACTAATTGGAAAGTATGGATCACTGGGCAGAGGTGAGGGAGTGAGTGAGAGATGCTGGGGTCTGGAAGGAGAAGGCGGCGGAGGGTGGGGTGTGTGTGTGTGTGTGTGTGGGGAGGGGGGAGTGCTGGAAGGAGAGGGGGGGGGTGGCAGCGGGGCGGCGGGGCAGCGGGAGGTGGGGTGTGTGTGTGTGGGGAGGGGGGAGTGCTGGAAGGAGAGGGGGGGGGGGGGTGGCGTCGGGGCGGCGGGGAGCTGGGGGTGTGCGTTGGGAGCGGGGGAGTGCGAAGGGCAGGCTTTGGCGTGAGATGAGATGAGATGATGATTGCGAGGAGAGAGAGAGAGTGCCGCGTCCCCCGTGGGCAGCCAATAGAGGCTTTTCTATAAAGGGCCCATAATTGATATTTTCATGAGAAATTAATGGCTTCAGAATGGTGACAGGCAGGGCTTTTGTGCCAGCGGATGAATGGGTACAAGGCGAGGATGAAAGCACAGCAGCAGCACAGAGCAGAGCCCCAGTCAAGGCTAACACTCGTGCTCCTTGTTCACACACGCGCACACACACACACACACACACACACACACACACACACACACACACACACACACACACACACACACACACATACACAGACGCCACGCTTTTAAACCGCTGCAATTAGACACACAAACACAGATGTGTCCCTGTGCTCGAAATGTAAAGATGTTGTTGATGATGCTGTAGGTTTTACAAAGACAGCCCATTTTGACAGCCAATAGTGCGCTTTGAAATAATTTTACTTTAGAATGTACTTGTAAATGAATGTTTTCCATGCCCCTAGATAGATCAAGTCCCAGTACAGGGTGGACTCGATGGTGTTTTTCATATCCTTTCTTTTATCAGGAATGTTCTAGTGAGGTACATCAGCTTTTCATCCATAGAGTCCTGGCAAGAGTTACTATTTTCCAGGGAGTCCTGGTAAGTGTTATAATAAAAAAAAAAAAAACTTCAGCTGAACTGAACTGGGTTCAACTGAAGTGATCTGAATAAAGTTGTCATAACATGGTCATTTCAACAGCATAATGTCACAACATGGAGTCCTGACTATCTAACTCGTGTAATGGACAGAGTTGTATAAAGTAGAAGTAGAAGTACTGTTTTGGATGTAATTACAACACAAGTAGTACGGTACTACGCAGTTGCAACTGCATAATACCATACTACCAGTGTTGTAATTACATCCAAAACAGTACTTCTACTTCTACTTTATACAACTCTGGTAATGGACCAATAACTGCTGGCACTGGCCGGAGTGAGTCCCCATGACTGGTCCTCAGAAACTCTCCAGGAGTTCATGCTCTCCTCTCCTCTACAGTGCTGCATGCTGCTCGTTCATTTCTGTCATTTTCATCTGACTGGCATTGTTCGGTCAGGTAAATACACCTCAATCAGCCAATCAGCAGCATGCAGATCACACTAAGTTCAGACAGACATGCTTGGCCTATGGGTAGGGTACAAACGCTGTAGGTGCAGCAGGGAGCGCCACACTTGGAGTTCTCTGATTTAGGAGCTTTTGGTGTGCAATACAAGTTAATATAAGCTTGTATATGACTGTACCCTACAGCCATAGACTACAGATTTGCTTGCTTATGCTCAGACATCCCAAGTCTCTTGCGACCTCCAAGAGTCTCCTGCATTTCAAGAACGACTCCCAGATGCCTGCAAGTAATACAAAATCTCCTGCAACTCAAGCAAATTTCTTTAGCTAATTAGGACAAGTGGCAGATGCAGCAAGTGACAGGCAGACAGGTGGAGAGGGAGACAGGGCGAGAGGTGGGGGAGAGTGAGATTGAGTGAGATTGAGAGTGACAGTCCCGTGTAGTAGTTTTGCAGACGTAATTGACGACCTCTGTCCCTCTCATTAGGCTATTCAGCAGGTGGGGGTGTCTGTATATGTACACACAGACATGATGGCTGCCACATGTAGTTGTGTCCGCTTGGTGCACATGTAATGTGTGTTCTCTGTAATGAATATGATGAATGCACAAGATGTAATGCACATGCAAATATTAAAGCTCTATAATATGAAAGCTCTACATGTTGCCTTCTTCTGTAGTGTGCCCTCTAGTGGAGTCCTCCAGTAGCACACGTCGGACTTCGGCAAGCATGTGAGCCAATCACCGTAACGATGCAGTGGGTTGTGTAAGTAAGCACAGAGCTGTACTGTATCTGCAGGCGTAGAGGGGTGCTACTGCAATATTACTAGAGCCCCAAATGAGAGAGTTCATCAGCTAGCCTGAGTTTAATGCATGCAGGCTAATCGAATAAGTGTGCCCCCACAACACAGGAGTCTGGACTCTAGTGTGTGTGTGTGTGTGTGTACAGCTAGCTAGCCTGAGTTTAATGCATGCAGGCTAATCGAATAAGCGTGCCCCCACAACACAGGAGTCTGGACTCTACTGTGCTCTCTTTAGTCTCCTCTCTCCTTAGTCCCACACTGACTACGCAAAGCCCTTTCAGCTTACCACACACTGTGAGCTGGATTGATGGGTGTGTGTGTGTGTGTATGTATGTGTGTGTGTGCGTGTGTGTGTGTGTGTGTGTGTGTGTGTGTGTGTGTGTGTGTGTGTGTGTGTCGGTGTGTGTGTGTGTGTGTGTGTCTGTGTGTACTTGGTATGTGTGTGTGTGTGTGTGTGTGTGTGTGTGTGTGTGTGTGTTTGGCGCGTATGTGTATGTGTGTGTGTGTATATGTGTGTGTGTGTGTGTGTGTGTGTGTGTGTGTGTGTGTGTGCCGAGATCCTGCCACGTCCTTCTCCCGCTGCATTTGGTTGTGCCGGCTCGGCTAAATTGGATTACTGGGGTGTGATTTTTCAGCAAAGTTTAGCGTCACGTTTTCATTTTTTTCCCTCCCTGTCCTCTTTGCAAATGTAGATTTAACAGCCTCATCCACTTTCAAGGACACATAATTGGATTATGATCTTGGAGGAGCCAGGCAGTGTGGTAATGCAGGGCAAGAGAGAAAGAGAGAGAGAGAGAGGGAGAGAGAGACGTAGACAGAGAAAGAGAGTGAAAGAGAGAGAGAAAGAGGGAGAGAGCTAGAGAAAGAGAGAGGGAGACAGAGAAAGAAAGAAAGAGAGCAAAAGAAAGAGGCTGCGAGAAAGAGAGAGAGAGAGACAGAAAGGGAGAGAGGGATGGAGAAAGATAAAGATAGACAGAGAGAAAGAGGGAGGGAGAGAGAGATAGAGAGAAGGAGAGAGAGACACCAAGACAGAAAGAAGAGAGAGAGAAATATATATATAGAGAGAAATATATAGAGAGAGACAGAGAGAGAGAAAGAGAGAGAGAGAAAGATCGAGACAGAGAGAGAGAGCAAAAGAAAGAGAAAGAGAGACAGAGGTGTTGCTGCAGACCAGGTTCTGGGTGGCCATAAATCCCTGGTTAGATTGTTTGCATAAATCTGGTTCATGGTGAGAGAGGAGTTTTAAATCACGCCAGGGGGGGGGCGACCCACACAGGTAGCCCACAGTGCCGACTCCCTCCTGCCCCTCCATCATGGGGCAAATAGAGCCGATCCCAGGCCATGATGCGTCTGCACTATTAACTTTTTATATGACACCAGCGACTCTTTATGCCCCAGGAATATCACTCACTAAAGAAACGGTGGCTTGGTAAACCAGCCTCTCATTTCATCTCATTTTGTATGAATGAAATGAAGTATGTACAGGGCGAGGGGGCTGGTTTACCAGGCTAAAGGAATGGCTTCTGTATGCCAAGTTCCTTTCGATGTGGGCACACAAAAAATGGATGTCATTTGGATAGTTACTTACAAGCAAAGTCATATTTCATAATGAAAAACAAAATGGCACACCCCCTGATTATAAGGCCTTGGCTTTTTACAATGGAGAAGAATGTCATCACAGAGGCACTGCCAGCTGGTGTGTGTGTGTGTGTGTGTGTGTGGTGTGTGTGTGTATGCGTGTGTATATGCGTGTGTGTGTGTGTGTGTGTGTGTGTGTGTGTGTGTGTGTGTGTGTGTGTGTGTGTGGTGTGTGTGTGTGTATTTGTACGTGTGTGTGTGTGTGTGTGTGTGGTGTGCGTGTGTGTGTGTGTGTGTGTGTAAGTGTGTGTGTGCCCTGTGGTAGGTGTAGGGCATGTGTGCAGGGGTGGGCTTTGCCCACAGGGGGATGTGTATGTGTGTGTGTGTGTATGTGTGTGTGTGTGTGTATGTGTGTGTGTGTATTTGTATGTGTGTGTGTGTGTGTGTGTGTGTGTAGAGGATGGCATCCTGTGGTACTGGAGGTGTAGGGCATGTGTGCAGGGGTGGGCTTTGCCCACAAGGGGATGTGTGTGTGTGTGTGTGTGTGTGTATGCTTGTGTGTGTCTCCGTATTTGTGTGTGTGTGTGTAGAGGATGGCATCCTGTGGTAGGTGTAGGGCATGTGTGCAGGGGTGGGCTTTGCCCACAGGGGGTCAGAGTTGTGCGGCTGGCTGTTGGCACTCTCAGCTCCGAGACGTAAGTGGGCTTAAATATTCACAAGGTCAGCCTTTTGCTCAGCCCCAGTCTGACAGAGCGAGCGTGGTTTCGCATGGCACGGCACTTTTTAAAGGATGCTCAGGACATCTCATCCATATTTAGGATTAAAGAATCGATCGGCTGCGTCTTACTTTCCCTGTTTTTTTTTTCTTTCTTTTTTCTTTCCTTAGTGATGTCTGTTTGTGAGAATTGGGCACTGCTTGGCTTGCACTGATCCCCCCCACACACACACACACTCCCACCCCCCAAAAGATGGATCCATCTCGCCATTGACTTGCGCTCAACAGGCCTGTGGAATACAGAATGAGTTCTTATAGCGATGACTCAAGAAGATTGCAGCTCCATCATAAATAGATTTGGATCAGCATTTCTCTGTGATGTTCATCTCTTATAATCCTCCATAGCGTCTACTTTTTACTTTTTTTTACTTTTTCCTTTGTTTTGCTATCATAGCGTTTATTAACTTACTACTATAGTTGAACTTTATTTCAACTTTATTGTGTGATTGGGTTCCTAAAAGTTTACAGGAATTTCTTTTTAAAAAAGGCCAATTATCCAGTGTGCCGAGTGCTATTCATCACACAGATAACCAATACTCAAGGTATGGTTAGTTAACATTTGTGATCCCACAAATTGGATAATAATTCTAGCAGAATGCAGGAAGTAAAGACCTCAAATGGCCAATGTGCTGTAGGCACAAGCCCCTTCTCTCTCTCTCTCATCTGCCCAGAACATTGTTGTCAAGGGCCAACAAGAGAATAGATAGAAGTTCTGAATTAAACGTAAATGGAAAAAAAACAATCTAAAAACTTTGGTTAATTTATCTAATCCTCGATCTCTATTTGGGGGGGGGGCTTAAATAACCTTGAGGAGCCAATTTTACCTCCCGGATCATTTACCGAGAGAAACATTATTCATAAAAAACATAATTGTATTCCTCCCACGAATGCGTGACAGTAATGCAGGGGAGGAATGATGGCCGCATCTCGCCGGCGTGTCGTTTCCAACAAACACATATTCCCAGCAGGTCTAGTTAGGGCCCAGGAAATTGCGGTGAAATTGTTATCTCGTTGCGAGTAACTATAATAAGGAAGCCAAGATGAATGACTAGAGAGGCGAAAAGCAGCTTCACGGTAAACAAAGCCATATATTAGCGACCCTGCGCGGCTAGTTGGGAACAAGAGAGGTACATCGCATTAAAGGGGCGCACTGCACTGGCTGCCTTGATGACTCATGTGATGGTTGCTAGGCGACGAGGACGCTGTGCGCTGGACGCCGCTTTGTCTCTCTGTTTTTATTTGAGTTTTTTAATAATTTTATATCTTAATCTTTGTATATATTTAATCTATGCCCTACATATTTTGGGTTTATCTATAGGGTATTTATTTCTATTTTTGTTTTTTAGTTTTTACCGTGTTTTCACACTTTTTTTATGCAAATCCGTTCTGTGGTGCACCGTGGTCCTACGTGTCCATAGCTGAAGGACTGTTAAAGGACTGTGGCCTATGGGTGGACTTAAATATTCGGGTGACCAGCTTCGACAGTCTGCTGCAACTGGGGTCCCTATAGCCGCTGATGTGCTTGAACTTTGTCGGACTGTTGGCATTTTGAGGAGGAAGCGGTATGTTCATCGTGGAAGACGCTCTCCTAAGTGCAACTGCCCCCCGCCGCTTGCCGAACCATTGTCGCGGCTGGATGTTTCTCCTCCTGGGGTTCATCGAGACTCTCATCTCCAGGCTGTGTCCCTCGGCCGGGCTACGCCAAAGCTGCCGGTGACTTTAGAGGATGCCGTCGCAGTTGCCAATGCTGCGAGCACTGCTGGGTCTGCGACCGGAGCTGTTTCCATCCCTGCACCTGCGGCGAACATCGGCTCCACCTCCATGACAACTAATCGCACCCCATCTTCAGTCGCTGTCGGGGATGTCGTTGCGAGTGCCACTGCTGCGAGGGCTGTCGTGGCTGCGAGGCTGAGGGATTGCGATTGCGATCAAACCGACCAGCGTCCGGATGGCGGCGGCGCAGAGAATGTGCCCGATGTGATCAACTCGTCTCCGACGGCCTCTGTCGACTGGCATCTGGTTGGCAGTGCTGTGGCTGCACCTGCTCCTGTGATCGGCTCTTCGCCCACGGCTCTTGTCGGTTGGCATCTGGATGGCGGTGGCGCAGAGAATGTGCCCTCTCGTGTGACCTGCAGAGCCTTTCATCCACAAGCCGACAGAGTCACGGGTTCACACAGTACTTTCAAGTTCCTGACGGAGACATGGCTTTCCCGTACATCTGGAGCTGAATCGAATCTAGTGGAAGTCTCTCCCCCTGATCACAACTTTTTGTTCACCACGAGGGAAGGTAAACAGGGAGGAGTGATTGCAACGATATTCCCCAACTACTTCGTCTGCACAGAGTGTAATTTTGGTGTTTCTCAGACTTTTGAACACTTGCCTTTTGATATTAGAGAGAGTGGTCACATTCTGGTTTTATCTATATACAGACCCCCTACATTTAATCCAGACTTTATATCTGAACTCTCTGTGCCACTGTCGCTTGCCATTCTTAAGCACGACAGTGTAATTGTACTGGGTGATTTTAACTTGCTACAGACGCAGCGTTTGCTCCCAGCTGCAAATAACCACATACATCTCCCAAATAATCATTTAATCCCGGTCTCTTTACCTCCAATTTCTGACTTACATTCTGACACTGTCACTGTTAAACCATGTAAAAGAACATCTCGCCTTAGAAAAATACCAACAACAATATCCCAACTCGCAAGGGTTCGAGGTCTTAAAATCTGCCACTTAAACGCACGAAGTCTAGCCCCTAAACTAGACGAAATCAAAATCTTGCTTCAACAGTCTAAAGCCCATGTAATGGCAATCTCTGAAACATGGCTAACACCCAACATTCCAGATTCATCTCTTTCAATAGACAATTATACTCTGTGTCGCAAAGACCGCACCGATAAAATTGGTGGCGGAGTCGCTATCTACATACACCAAAAATATGCGCACTCAATTCTAAAGCTCGAAACGGAGTCAGAGTCTTTACAAATATTATTAAAATTAACATCGCAACATGCGATTACAATTATTGCCACATATAAACCCCCGAACGTAAATGCAAAAGTCTACATAACGCAGCTCTTGAGCATAATCAAATCAATCACTACGAAAGAGCTCATTATAGTAGGTGACATTAACATGGACTGGCAGGACAGTTCCTCAAAACTACTAAAAACTGCAGCATTGAAGCTTGGTCTTCAGCAATTAATTAAAGACCCCACCAGATATAGTAAAAGTCGTAACACAGTTCTGGACCTAATTCTGACAAATCAGCCCTCTAAATATGAAATATCTGGAGTAATAGACACCGCGATTTCTGATCACTCACTCATCTTTGCTATAAGGAAAAATATTAAATCCTCAAAAAATCATACCCCACAACTCTTAACAAAAATACCAAATTCTAAATTGCCCCAGTTTAATGCTGAAATCAGTAACATCAACTGGGATTTTGAACTATCCTTAGATAACCCTGACCAAATTTTATCCCAATTCCACACCAAAACTGAGGCAATACGTGATAAGTTTACCACTGCTGTTAAATTACATTCAAGGCAGAGGAAACTACCCTGGGTTACTTTAGAATTAGTACAGCTTCTTAAGCAAAAAGCCGTTCTCTTAAAAATATATAGATTAAATAAAACAATGGAGAGTAAAAATGATTTCATACTGATTAGAAATAAGTGCTCTATAGAATTGCGTAAGGCAAAGACTGCTTATTTCAAGGATCAAATTACTCAAGCTGCCTCAAACCCTAAAACACTATGGCAGACACTCAAGACTATCACAGGAGACTATGCAAAGAAAAATAATACACTTTCTCAAATCTCTTTAAATGGTATACTTATTTCTGATTCTGAAAAGATTGCAAGGGCTTTCAATGACTACTTTGTCACATCTGTGAATGAACTTGCATCAAAATTTGCTACTCCTTCTCATCCTACCTCTATGTTCTCCCAAATTCCTGAGCAGTTCTCCTTTGCCGAGATCTCACAAGATGAGCTGCTTAAAGTAGTAAATTCCTTGAATAACTCCCACTCTTCTGACATCTATGGTCTAAATACTAGCTTTCTGATTACTCATGTTAACACCTTTATACCTCTTTTCCATCACCTTATAAATCGCTGTATTAGGCTCTCTATCTTTCCTTCTTGTTGGAAAACTGCCCAAATTATTCCAATTTTTAAATCTGACGATCCTACTAGCATATCAAACTATAGACCCATAGCAATTCTTCCAGTAATGTCCAAATTACTTGAAAAAATTCTTTGCAATCAATTAAGTTTTTATCTTGAGAATGGTAACTGGCTCAATGACTCCCAACATGGTTTTCGTGCCAAGCGATCAACTATGACTGCACTATTATTATTTACAGAACACATAAGACACTCGTTAAACAAAGGACATATCACTGGTGCCATTTTTATTGATTTTCGTAAAGCTTTTGACACTGTAAATCATCAGATCTTGTTGAACAAACTTATGTCATTTCAGTTATCTTCCTCTGTGATTTCAATGTTATCTTCATATCTTACAAATAGGACACAAGTTGTTAAGATTGGTCCTGCAACATCTGACCCTTTAGAGTGTAATATGGGAGTCCCCCAAGGTAGTATACTTGGTCCTTTACTTTTCCTGTTGTATATAAATGACCTTCCCTGCATATGCAAATTTTCAAACTGTTTGTTGTATGCCGATGATACTGTTATTTTTCTTTCTGACCCTGATCCTAACGTTATTAATTTAAAATTATCTTCTGATCTCCAGCACCTACATGATTGGCTAGAAGCAAATCACCTAACCATCAATATAAAGAAAACTGAATACATGTATTTTCATTCTCAAAGGAAAAGCTTCTCCACTCATGACCCCATTACCCTCTCCAATCAAAACCTTGTGTCCACAAAAACATATAAATATCTTGGTGTGACCTTGGATTCTCATCTTTCTTATAGAGAACACACTACTAAATTAGCAAACAAACTCAATCAGAGGCTTTATGTTTATAATAAAATCAGACCTTATCTGTCACTCTCAGTATCAAACACATACCTGCATGCTATTATACTTTCAACACTATCTTACTGTATTCCTATCTGGTCACTTACTACAAAGGAAATCACTGAACCAATAGCTAGGTTATATTATAGAGCATTCAAGATCCACCACAAACTCCCTAGTTGGACACACCACTGTACTGCACTCACCCACTCAAATGCTCTCACTTTTCAGAATTACATCAACACTCATGCCATGACATTTTTCTTTCAGTTACAATCAAACTGTCCCATAGCTAGTCTTGCTGTGTTTATGCCAACATTAAATTTGCAATTGAGGCGGACAACAAGATCAGCAACTCGGGCACTGCTTCCAGTACCCGCCTTTAGAAATACCTATGGGCAACGGTCTTTCTTTTACACTTACACCAAAACATGGAATGATATCCCTCACCACACTAGATTAATCTCAAACATCACCCACTTCAAAAAAGTCTATACATCTCTCTTGTTAAACAGTCATATCTGTAACCACTAAATGATTTCCTTATGGTCATACTGACACTTCTAATTTTTATTTTTATTTTTATTTTATTTTTTTTATTTTTTTTAATGTCTTGTAAAACTGTGTTGTCCCTGTCTTCATTTTTGTATTTGTTTTAAGCTGTCGCAGTTGTTGTGGTCTTGTGGTGTCTACTTATATCAGTCTGGTATCTATGTCCTGTACATTTGTTGTTTTATGTGCTGCAAAACAGGAACCTGCTGAAAATCAGCTTAAGCTGAGTCAGGCCCTTTAAACTGTAACTGTTTGTTACCTTTTAAATTTTCCTGTATAATAAATGAACTGAACTGACATCTGAGGGTAGCTTGTAGCCGAAAGTGTGATTGTTTTGTCTTTTTTCCTCGGCAAAATGAGCCTGGCTACTTTGGGTGTGTGTATGGTATGGGAAAAGAACTGAAATGGTGCTAGCATAATGCAGCAAAGACTAGCTTGGTGTTCATTTATGAAACACAACAAATATATATATTTCAAAGCAAACATGTTAGTGTCATAGTACAGGCATATATTGCTGATGTATTATCACATCTCATTCTCATTTGGAACACTGTGTCCACAATCCTTATTTGACTGACTGTAGTCCTAAAAGAAGTAATAAAAAAGACATGCTTTCTGCTGATAAAACTTATCAGGCTATCCACGGACAGCAGTGCTGCTGGGAGCATGGCAGACATTTGCGGGATCTTTATACCCCGACCTGAGATAGCCTTCAAAGGCTGCAGTCGCCTGTGGGGATCTTTAAGCTACAGACAAATCCTGCAAAACCACCACCCCACCACCCCACACCCTGCCCACCGCACACACACACACACACACACACACACACACCCACACCCACACACCCACGCACACACACACACACATACACACACACACACACACACACCCCGCCCAGCGCCCGCCCCACGCCCACCCACCCCCGGGCCCATCGCCGCAATGTCAGCCTGTCATTTCTCTGACGCATACTGTCTCAGTGTTATTCCTCTACGCTCACGGCCTAATGTCCCATCACCCTCCCCAAACACACACACACACACACACACACACGCACACACACACGCAGACACACACTCAGACACACACACACAGAAACACACACATATACACACACACACACACACTGAGCACACACACACGCAGACACACACACTGACACACCAAACACACACACACACACATATACACACACACACACACACACACACAACTGTCCCTCTCCTCCTCAACAGACATGCATGCTGCCCTGAATACTGAAGCAGTCCGTAAGACCGCAATGAAAGTTTAAACACCATTCGCCCGCCCAGCACTAGCCCAGTGATACATCCCTTCAGCTGGGGCATACAGCATTACACTATGAGGGCTGTGGAAATATGACTACAATAAAGCTCTTTGCCCCCACATGTAATAAGGAGGATGGGGGGTTGGATGGGGGGTTGGGGGGGGTGGGAGGGTTGGATTCCGGGCTGTTTAATTAGCAGACACTGGTGAGAGTAAGTTTTATGCGATGTGGAAAGGAGGAAAGAAGAAGGGAAGAAAGAAAAAAAGCCCTCGCTCTTTGGTGACTGATGAGATTTGGGCCTTAATGAATGTAGTTTATATTTCTGCGCCCACTGGAACTGGGGAAGGCACAGAACAATGAGGAGGAGGCAAAACATAATGGAAGAAGGGGATGAGTGGAGGTCCTCCCCTCTCCCCCCCCCCCCCTAAAAAAACTAATGTGGGTAGCAAACCCCTATTGGGCCAGAAGTTCATTAAGTCCTGAAACAGAGGAAGCTGAGTGAGAGACACACATTAGAGAGAGAGAGAGAGAGAGAGAGAGAGAGAGACATGCGCATGCACAGAGAGAGGGAGCGAGAGAAAGACAGAGGAGGAAGAGAGAGAGGAGAGGGGTTAGGGAAAAGAGAAGAGTGAGAGAGGGGAGTGGATGAAAGTGGAGATGAGCATGTTTCTTTTTTTTAAGAATTTCAGTGAGTCAAACCTACAACTGCTTCCCAAGAGGTCACGGTTCCTCCAATCTCCAGAGAGCTGCCAGACATCTTGTAGCCTTTTCAGACCCAGTCAAGTCAGGCCAACGCAAGCCAAGTGTGTTTTTTACTGTCATTTCAGCCATATACATAGTACACAGTGAGCCGAGACAACATTTCACCAGAAACAATTGGTGTTACATACAAACAGTTGTACATACAAATAACTTTTCAAGCATGTACTGGTCTCCTTTACATAAGGGACCATTGCATCTCTCAGTATGTGTGTGATCAGATTGAACTGAGGCCATCTGTGCACATGCCTTACGATGTCTGTGATCTGTCCATCTGTCATGCCGTAGGATAGAGGTGATAAGCACAAGCTTGTGTTTACGGTTTCACCTTTATAACATCCTGTTCTTCGCCGAAAACAACACATCCACAGCCACAGTCCCAGCCCCAGAATACACATCATCACACATCTCCCAGACTCCCAGACAAAACGTGGCCTTGCTATTAAATAACCACATTTCATTTTTACACTCGGTTAGCGGATAGAGAAATGAAAGCACAAATAAAAAAAATAGTGTTTTATCAGCAAGCGGCCTACTGCAAGAGTTTGCAAATGGGATTAGAAAAGCAAAGGCTTTCAGAATGATTGAAGTGATTAATTCCAGATGACTTAATGGCTTTTGAGAAGAGAATGGGCTTTAGCTTCCTAATGAATTTCGTGAAATTTCCTTTTTCATTTTCTTGATTTATCTATGTGTATTGACTTTTTCCACATCTTCTTCCTCCCACCTATTTGTTTATATCTGTATGCTCAGAGACAAATACTAAGCAGGAAGCAGGAACAGAGCAAAAAAATAATAGGGGAGTAGAACTAGGAGTATGGTTGACGACATACACACATAAACATCAATTACACATCTTTTTACCTTACAAAACATATATGGTCCTTGTTGTGACTACCAATGTTGAAAATATGTATAGTTTTCCCAATGCTGTACGTAAGATTACACCATTACAACACTGGAGATGACAGAGGTCATTTAGGTAATGTCACCCAAATGTTGCATTATAAGACATAATATAGTCATAACATGGCATACACATGTCATAAACATGTCATAGTTGAAGGCATAAACATGACATGTCATGTCAAAGATAGATGCAAACAATAGACATGAAAATATGTTACAGCTGTTGTCAAAAACATGGCAGATGTCTCATCCCTGTATGAATTAACATAGTAATTAACGCCCAGTGATCTGCTAACTTTATGTTTTTTATTTCATTATTGTCACGACAGTTTGTGTAATATACTACTAAGCTGTCATGACAGGTGAATCGGCACTGTACAGCATTGGACCCTGTCTCATAACTGCTTATTGTATATTCTTATGGTAGAGCTTGGGCAAAGCTGCTTTTTATTGTTAACATTGCAGAGAGGCTTGGCACGTTTATTTATTGCAGAGCAGGTGAGCAGAGGTACAAGAAATGAGAAATAAATGATGGAGAAAAACAGCTGAAAATGTGTTTGCGTGTGTGTGTGTGTGTGTGTGTGTGTGTGTGTTCACATGCATGAGCCACATGTGTGTGCATGCATGTGTGTGTGTGTGTGTATGTGTGAGTGTGTGTGTGTCAAGGCTAAAAAGGGGATGCTACACTATTCAGAGCCTCCACAGCTACGATGGGCTGCTCCAGTATGTTTGTCTGTGGTCCTGTGATACGCCCCATTAAACCCCCCCGCCTGACCCTCTTGTCACAGCCTTGCTGAAGCCTCCATGCGCCATGACTACACACAGATGCGCTGCGATGAGCTAAGCCTGCTTTAGGGCACCAGCGCATCCTCAGCATCAGCACCAGCGCATCCCCATCAGCATCAT
>CM059270.1:28996676-28999176 GCA_030347295.1 Setipinna tenuifilis | reverse complement strand
TAAAATAGGAGTATAAATAGTTTAATTAGTTAAAAATCGTGCTTAGAAAAACATATTTAGTCAGTTTAGAATTGAATGATAATTTAACATTCCAAAAAGGAATGACATTATGGACTTTACTATCTAATCTCCACAGATATGACATTCCAAATGTCAAAGTCAAAGATATTTAAATAAGATGACTCACGGTCTTACCGTGAATTTAGAACTAATGGAGATAATGAATTGTGTTTCGGCAGTCTTCAGCCAAAATGTTAATGCTGTTCCATCACATGCATGCTCATTCAAATGTAGTCTTTGTAAAGGAAATTCACAGATGCATTGATATGCTGGTGTCTTCAGGAGCACAATAGCTCTCATGTGAGCGACACGCAATTAAGGCAGTGGCAAACACTTGGCAGCAACACCGGTTCCTCTCTCTCTGTCTCTCTCTCTCACTCTCTCTCTCTGTCTGTCTCTCTCTCTCTCTCCCTCTCTCTTTCCCCTCTCTCCTTCTCTCTCTCTCTATTTATTTCTCTCGCTCTCACACTCTCTCCCTCTCTCTCTGTCTGTCTGTCTGTCTCTCTCTTTCCTTCTGTCTCTCTCTGTCTCTCTCTCTCTCACTCTCCCTTTCTTCCTCTCTCTCTCCCTTTCTCTCTCTCTCTCTTTCTCTCTCCCTTTCTCTCTCTCTCTCTTTCTCTCTCTCTCTATCTCTATCTCTTTCACTCTCTCTATCTCCCCTCCAAGCCTCCAAGCTCCTCATACACTCTCGTCCCACGAGGGCCTTTTCAAGGCGTAAATCTCAAGGACAGTGGCGATGATTAATTCATTTATTTACCAGGCGGAGGGAGCTAATCAAATTCGGACAGCGCCGGCCGTCCTTCATGCGTGCGTTCGGCTCGGGAGTTAACCTCCCTGCGGTCCTGGCGGCGGTGGCGGTTCTCGGCCTCAGTCGCGGCGGAGGAGACGTCCCCTCGTCCCCAGCGTAATGGCCTCGCGGGGGCCACGGCGGTGGCGCCGGAGTGAGGGATGGGGCCTGGGCAGCGCGGCTAATGGCCAAAGTGGGCAGAATCGATGGGCTTTTGATTAATTTTGCACAGCCGCTGTCTACTCTGCAGATGACCGCACGGTTTGGGGCACAGGGGCAGCGGGACACTGCTGTTGTTATGCAGCTCGTCACGGCCAGCGCAACTGCACTCTTACTTAAACATTTACAGCCTAGCATAGTTACATGAGTTGAATGCCAGCGTAGCTGTACTCTTACTTAAAAAATTTAAGCCTAGCACAGTTACACCTTACTTAAAGACTTTAAGCCCAGCGTAACTAGACTGTTTGTAGTTTACTACTGGGGACAGAGGGGCAGCGGGACACATGCAGCCTGTCATAGTGTAGCTGCACTCTTACTTAAAGAGTTTATGCCCAGCGTAACTGCACTCTTACTTAAGCTAGGTCTATACTTGCTGTGTCGCACCATGCATGCAAGAAAGTGATGTCAAAATGACATCAGTGCACAGCGTAAATGCACTCTTGCTTAAAGGGTTCCGGCCCAGCAGGAAAGACTAACACTAGGGGCACTGTGGTGCAGGTGGTGCAGTTGGCTAAGCTGACGGGCATCCGTACCATATATATTTTTTTAGTATGTTAAGGCCTTACTATGCAGGTAATTTACACTATGAGAACAGGACAGGACATTTACACTATGAGAACAGTTTTACAATTGTAGTAGTTGTAAGGAACCTAGCCTAGACACATCTCAAAAATTAAACCAACTGAACTGGACTTGAAATCTGTTTAATTGTTTATTACCACAGATGTAATAACATAGATGTTTCAGTTCTGGTAATGCTTAATAAATAAAGAGGTTCTATTACACCATCCCTACCAGTAATAATTCTGAAAACCTGAGTACTGCGGGGGAGCAGTTAATGTGGAAACACAAGATACCTTACGTTAGACTGCTAACAGGAGCGCAACCAAATGGCTGTACTGTATCTCAGAAGTGCCACACAAATCCAGTGCCAGTGTGTTTGCTAGCGTGTTTGCTATTGCACCGATAACACAGCCTGGGTGAACCAGAGCGATAAAGCAGCAGAGTTCTGCCCTTTCATTCACCCCCCCGCCCTCCCAGCCCCTCGCCCCCTGCCCCCCCCCCCCCCCCACCTTCCCATGATCCCCTGCCTCGTGATGGCCCAACCCATGCAATAGGCAGAAACATCAGAGACGTGTAGCTTTCTTACACTTCCCTTTTTTACCCCAAATAGAAGTGGGCAGGGTGGAAATTGCTTCCCCACAGAGCCTGTGAAGTACATTTTCATATTTTTCATGCCTTTATCCTGCTCCTTTGAAAATGTGGATGTGGGGACAAGGGAGTAGTGGTTAAGGGGAGGTGGGGAGTGTGGTGGTGGTTGAGGGGGAAGGAGAGGGGGTGTCCAGAGTAAGGAGCGAGGCGTGGATGTGGGGACAAGGGAGGGGGGGGGTGGTTTAAGGGAAGTGGGGAGGGGTAGTGGTTGAGGGAAGAGGA
>CM059270.1:28981676-28989176 GCA_030347295.1 Setipinna tenuifilis | reverse complement strand
CTCTCCCCCTCCCCTCCTCTCCTCCCCTCTTCTCTCGAGGTGAGCTGGTGTTTGTGATGCAGGTCATGTCCGTCCAGCACAGACCTCAGATCAGTGTTCATGACCCTCCATCCTTCAGAAGCTGCGGCTCTGTAGCCTATTGACTGGGAATAAGCTTGTCACCGGATTCGGATTAAAGTATTAAGACTATCTATAAATGGGCGATGGGCAGGCAAGGGGAAAGGCTTATCAAAGATTCTCTCCTTCTCTTCTTCCCTCCCTCCCTTTATCCTCCTCTCTTTTCCTTCCTCCTTCCTCCCTCTCTCTCACTTCACCTCACTCTCACATCTCCTCATCAACACTTTCATTTCTCCTCCATCTCCATCACTTCTTTCTTTCTCTCTTCCTCTCTGTTCGCTCTCTCTCTCTCTCTCCCCCTCTGTTTTCTCTCTCTCTCTCTTCCTCTCACTCTCTCTCTCTCTCTCTCTCTCTCTCTCTCTCTCTCCCTCTCTCTCCTACCTGCCAGAGTGGTATGGCAGTTGAATAGCAAAGACCTAAGTGCTGCTCCAATGTCACCTCAAGATCACCCATCCCATCCAGGACAGATAACACACACAGAGCTCTTGATTAATCATCAGCACTGTGTCAATGTGTCAATACACACACACACACACACACACACAAACACATTGTATGCCAGAGAGCAAACAGCCCTCTGCAGAAAACAAAGTCTACCCTGGAGTTCTCATTTAACCCCCCTCCTGAGATCCAACGGATCCAATGCACACACACACACACACACACACACACACACACACATGGTCACAGCCACACACACACACACACACATGGTCACAGCCTCCATATCCACAGCAGTGGTCAGCAGCACCCATAGCAAACACACCACCCAGCCTTGCACATAAAACACACACACACATGGTCACAGACGGTCACAGCCACACACACACACACACACACACACACACACACACACACACACACACACACACACACACACACACACACACACACACACACACACACGGTTACAGACGGTCACAGCCACACACACACACATGGTCACAGCCTCAGCACATGAAACAGACTGCCCCAGTCTGTGTCCGCCCCCCTTTTCAAGCAAAACTTTGGGGTACGGAGGTCAGCCGTCCTACTGTGTGTCCTCGCATAAAACACACACACACACACACACACACACACACACACCACCCCAGTCTGTGTCCGCCGCCTTTTCAAGCAAAACTCTGGAGTAGGGAGGTCAGCCGTCCTCCTGTGTGTCCTCGCTGTTGCACAGAGCCTCTCATGGTCGTTGTGAAAGCCGCCAGTTAAACAGCACTTTATTCTGCAAACACGGCTTATTTTAATATTAGTCCAGCCCCCCACAGCACACATCTGCACCTGTGGAAAAGAGATTTGGCTCCCCTGTGTTGCCAGAGAGAGTTTTTCATTCTTTTTTTAAATTTATTTATATTTTCACTTTTAAACCCTGGGACCATTTCATTTCATCAGTTTTAATCTCTTTTAAAGCCTATTAAAAAAAAAAAGATTTCGCTGCTTCATCCCGATAGCGAATCAAACCCTACCCTACCTATATCTCCCTCCATGCTGAATGCAAATGTACCCCCCCCCCCCCCCCCCCAAAAAAAAAAAAAAAAAAGGTGAGTGCATATTGAAGAGGTTAAAGCAAGCCCGGGGTACCTGGATGCAGATTACCTGCCCCGGGTGCAGGCCCTAATTATTATGCCTCTGTGTGTGTGTGTGTGTGTGTGTGTGTGTGTGTGTGTGTGTGTGTGTGTGTGTGTGTGTGTGTGTGCAGGGTGCAGGCCCTAATTATTATGCCTGTTTACTGACGCTCTTCTCCCAGGGAGCGGCCACCAAGCCTGGTGCATGCATAATACCCAAGCAGGCCTCGCTCACTCTGGACACACACACACACACACCTACACATAAGCATACACACATGCACACACACACACACACACACACACAAACCTGGTGTATGCATAATAACCAAACAGGCCTTGTTCTAGTCGCACACACACACACACACACACACACACACACACACACACACACCTACACATAAGCATACACACACACATACACATACACACACGCACACACACACACACACAAACGTGGTGCATGCATAATAGCCAAACAGGCCTCATTCTAGCCACACACACACACACACACACACACACACACACACACACACACACAAACCTGGTGTGTGCATAATCACCAAACAGGCCTCGCTCTGGTGCGGAGGGGTGGACATGCATTTATTCATGTGGGCCACACACACTTGCATGGCCACAAACACTCGCATGCCCTCACACACACACACACACATACACACATATGACCATATGTGCATACATACACGCATGAGTACAGCACCTACACACAAATGCACTCACACACACACACACACACACACACACACACACACACACACACACACACACACACACACACAGACACCACACACACTTATATGTACATATACACATGCATAAATACCTACAGACACACATACACACATTCTTCCACATGCACTACCACCCCCACACATATGCACTGACACATACACACTCACACACACACACACACACACACACACACACACACACACACATTGACATTCTTCCTCCACATGCTTGCGCACACGTTCTCATCCTTGTGTGAGCTGCCCCTTCTCTGCATCCCTGGGGAGCAGACATTTATGAAGACGTAGCCTCCCTCTCTTTCTCTATCTCTTTCTCTTTCTCCCTCTCTCTTTTTCTCTTTTTCTTTCTCTCTCTCCCTCTCTCCCTTTCTCTGTCCCTCTGTCTTTCTCTCTCTTTCTCTCCCTCTCCCTTTCTTTCCCCTTTTCTCTCTCCCTCCCTCTCTCTGTCTCTCTCTCACTCCCTCAGTCTCTTTCTATCTCTGTCTGTCTCTCTCTCTCTTCTTCTCTCTCACACCCCTTTCTCTCTCTCTCTCTCCCTCTCCCCCCCCCCCCTCTCTCTCTCTCTCTGTCTCTCTCTCTCTCTCCATCTCTCTTTCTCTCTCTCTCAATTCAATTCAATTCAATTCAAATGAGCTTTATTGGCATGACTCAATTAAGCAGTGTTGCCAAAGCAGACATGTTACAATGCAAACAGAAAAAAAAAATAATAATAATAATAATAACAATAACAATAATAAAAATATATATATATATATATATATATATTTTAAAATGGCATATAAAAAATAGAAGGGTGGAAAACAAAGACAAGCAAAAGAAACTTATTGGAACTTTTCTTTTTTTTTTAAATTAATAAATAAGTAAAATCTAGGCCTAGATTTGAAAGGAACCTTGAATCAACTGTCTAATGGATGTTTTATAACATATATATATATATATATATATATACATATACTGACAGCAGATATTGTCAATAGGCTACCATGTGCCTCATTATCAGGGGTCACTCACTTCCTCATTTTGTGACAGTCTGATATGTATTGTGCGGCTATAGTAATGCAATCTCTGCACTCACCCAACAGATACGGGAGTTTCTCTTCATTTTCTAATAGGTAAAATTGAGGTAACACTTTCTTAAATTTTTCAAAATAATGATTTCTAATGGAGGAATATTTGCTACATTCAGTTAGGAAATGTAGCTCATCCTCCACTGCTCCCTCATTACATTGTTCACACAGTCTTTCCTCCTTTGGAAGCCATGTTTGTCTGTGTCTTCCAGTCTCTATGGCCAGGGAGTGGTCGCTAATTCTGTAGGAAGTTATACATTTTCTTTGTTTAAAGTCTTTAATTTCTGTAAGGTAGGTTGCCAATTCGTAATTACTTTTAATTTTTTGGAAACAGTTCAATTTATTAGAATGTTCAATTTTGTTCAGCCAGTATTGGTAATACTCTTCTTTTGTTTCTTTTTCAATCAGTTTTGCTTTTGCCTGTGTCATGTCCATTTCGTTCAAATTATATTTAGTTTTCAGGTAGGTGAAAGGGTCTCTCTCTGGATATTTCACCATTTCTAGGAGAGCATTGTAATGACATGTGTCTTGTTCAGATTTTAGGTGATGGTAGAATTTGGATGCCCTTTTATCTATATCCATTAATAGGGGGAATCTTCCCAGTTCTGCCCTGCAGGCAAGGTTAGAGGCGTGTCTGTGGACTCCAAGGATGTTTTTACAGAATTCCAGATGAAATGTTTCTGTTGGGCTTTTGTCCCATGAGTCATAACTGTTTTGGTATTTGGTGCCCCAAATTTCACTTCCATATAATAGGATTGGTTTGATGGTAGAGTCGAAAATTTTCAGCCACAGTCTAACTGGGGGATTGAATTGGTGCAATGTTCTACGAATTGCAAAGTAAGCTTTACGTGCCTTTTCAGCTAGGTCTTTAATGGCTAAATCAAAGTTTCCGGAAGATGATAAAGTCAGACCCAAATAATTATATTTTGTGACCTGACTAAGCCTTTCCCCGCATAGACTAAACATATATTTATTTCTTGTTGAACGCTGTTTTTTCTGAAAGATCATTAACTTGGTCTTCTCTGCGTTTATGTTGAGGTTCCAATTTTTTGAGTAATTCTCAAGAATTGAGAGACTTTCCTGTAATCCTTCTTCAGTTGGAGATAGAAGTAAAAGATCATCTGCAAATAAAAGGCATTTAATTTCTCTCCCTTCTACTGTAAGTCCTGGGAATTTGGAGTTTTGTAAGTTTACCGCTAGATCGTTAATATATAGGTTAAACAGCAGTGGGCTAAGAGAACACCCTTGCCGAACCCCTTTGCCCTGCTTAAAGTATGATGTTCTTTGATTATGGATTTTAACACAACATTTGTTACTGTCATACATATTTTTAATTATGTCATATATTTTGCCTCCGATGCCATTTTGGATTAGCTTCAATAATAGACCATCCTGCCAAACTGAGTCGAATGCCTTTTTATAATCAATAAAACAAGCAAATATTTTGCCTTTACTAATGTTGTGGACATATTTGTTGATTATTGATTGAAGTGTGAATATGTGATCGGTTGTTCTGTGTTTTTGTTTGAAACCAATCTGGCAGTTGTTGATGGCCTTATTATCCAGTATAAAGTCTGTTAATCTGTTGTTAACTACAGTACAGAAAAGTTTTCCGAGATTGCTACTTAAAGTGATTCCTCTGTAGTTGTTTGGATTAAATTTATCTCCCTCTTTAAGTATTGGAACAATCTGGTTTTCTTTCCATGAGTCTGGAAAATGACCGACTGCGATGATCATATTGAAAAGTTTAAGAATGACCTGCCTTAATAATGGGGTGCTGCATTTAATCATTTCATTATATATTCCATCGGGTCCACATGCTTTTTTATTTTTCAGGCTTTTTATTTTTTTGGTTAGTTCGATTAGTGTTATAGGGGTGTCAAGATCATTTAATTTGCTTTTTTCTTCTGATTCTAATCTGCGCAACTCGTCAATAAGTTGGATTTGGAAGGGACTTAGTTTGTCACTACTATATAGGTGTTTAAAATGGTTGGTCCAGATTTCAGCATCACATAAGGGAATCTGTTTAGGTTTCTTAGAGGTTTCAAGTTTCTTCCATTCATCCCAAAAACAATTCTGATCAATTGCGTCCTCAATATTTTGGAGCTTTTCTGTCATGTACCTAAATCTCTTCTGTCTAAGTAATGATTTGTACTTGGTGAGTGTCAATTGGTATATTGACCGTAAGTTCTGATTTGTGGGGTCCCTGTGCTTTTTGTTTGATAAAAGTCTCAGTTGTTTTTTTAGATATTGACACTCTTTGTCAAACCATTTGTTCTTTACAGTTTTAGTTGTTATTTTATTAGTCTTTTTAGTGTTCAGTGTTTTACTAGCAACTAAGGTGAAGATTTCTGTTAACGTTCGTGTTGCTTTATTTATACCTGCTCTGTCTTCTGAGAATTTTGTGAATAAAAATGTGTATAGCAGATTTTCAGTTTGCAAACTACTGAACTCGGCCTGATATTGCTGTACTCTGTTGTTGTCCCACCGAAACTGAGTTGGCATAGGATATAGTTTGTTTTTTTTATTTTTTGTAGGTGTTACAGAGCTGTTGTTTTTTCTTAGACTTAAAGTTATATGACTGTGGTCTGATAGTGGAATTTGGGGCATAACCATAAAGTAATTGATGTGACTTGGGTCTATATCTGTGATGGCATAATCTACTACACTGCAACCCATCCTGGAACAGTAGGTTACCCTACCCAGAGAGTCACCCTTTGATCTACCATTTGTGATGAATAGACCTAGGCTTTTACACAGCTGAAGCAACTGCTTACCATTTCTATTAACAATATTGTCGTTACTCTGCCGTGGTTTTTCCATTTGAGAATTCATATTTATTTGCATATCGGAGACAAATGCATAGCCCCTTGATTCGATATACTCTACCTCTTTGCCAGTTCTGGCATTCGTATCCCCCATAAGTAGGACAGACCCTTTTGATTGGAATTGTAAAATTTCCGAATGTAAAACTTGGAAAATCTCATCCGAATAGTATGGTGACTCATTTGGGGGTATATATATGGCACAAAGGTAGATATCAAACTCTGAGGAAGTGAGCTCTTTCTTTAGCTTAATCCATATATGTGATCTTCCTTTCTTAACAGGGAAAATAGAATTTGTAAGATTTTCTTTATACAATACAATGATCCCCCCTGAATCTCTTCCGCATTTGATTTTAGGGTGTTTAACTGAAGGAATACACATCTCCCTGTAATGTGGAATGGAGTGACATTTATGTCCCTCTCTACTCCATGTCTCTAGCACAATGACAATATCTGAACTATGTACAATATTCACAAAGTCAGGATTTGTACTCTTATCGCCAAAGCAAGAAGAGTACATGCCTTGTATATTATAGCTTGTTATTTTAAGTGACATTATATGTCAGAGGTTTTGCCGTAAGAAAATTGTATGTCTTATCAAAAAACTTGTATATATGCTACTGAAGACATTGAATTTATACACATACATACGATCTCATACACACCGCGTCCAAATCTAAACACTCACTCATACATTCATACATACACATAAATGAGCACACACACACATACACACACACACACACACACATACACACACACACCCCCGATAATAAAATTCTACTGTTATCAATGGTAAACACACACACATAAACAAATGCATACAAAGGATTGAATATTCATTTGCACACACACATACACATTCACTCACACACGCACACACACACGCACACACACAGACACACAAACACACACACAGTTTACAGGCCCCGAACAGTGCCTGCACATTTTTGAGTAAACTGATCGCAAATGAATTTCAACATGCCCTCTATTTTGCTATAATCAATTACTCTAACTTCTCTACCTACTGCAGTAGTATTTTCTAGATGTTCGTGATGTAGTTTGTTGATCTCTGTCATCTGACCTTTTTTTTGATTTCTGTTTAACACCGTGTCCTTGATAACTTTGGCAAATAGGCGCATGCCGCCCTCATGAATGT
>CM059270.1:28964176-28974176 GCA_030347295.1 Setipinna tenuifilis | reverse complement strand
GAGAGAGGGAGGGAGAGAGAGAGAGAGAGAGAGGGTGGGAGAGGGTGGGAGGGAGGAGATTGAGAGGGTAAGAGGGATGAGAGGAGAGAGAAAGAGAGAAAAGAGAGAGAGAGGGAGGAAGGGGGCAAGAGGGCAAGGGGGAGACAGACACACAGAGATATTATAAAGTGTATAAAATCTGCATTAAGGGCACAGTGTGAGGAATTAGGAGAGAAAAGGAACGAGCATGAGAGAGAGAGAGAGAGAGAGCAAAACAGAGAGTGTGTGTGTGTGTGTGTGTGTGTGTGAGAGAGAGAGAGAGAGAGAGAGAGGAAGAAGGACAGAAAGGGAGACAGAGAAAGAGAGAGCGAGAGAGAGAGAAAGATTTTAAACTGTGCATAAATAATTCACAATATTTAAGGCCTTTAAAATTGTCCATAGTTTCATATCTCAGACAAAACCAATCAAATTTGCCAACTGTGATCATGAATGTGTCAGGAAACACTACATAGCAGAGAAATTAAGAAAATTGACTTTTTAGGGACATAAAAATCATGTCTTGTAACAATTGGTACCACTGAAAGTGTTAGTGATATTTTTAAGCCATATTACTAATAGATGAGTGAACTCTACTTTAATATAGCTTTAGGACATTTTTAAAATATCTATTCTCTCTGCAGTGGCATTATTGCACTTTAAAACTGATATCTTGGTGTTAAGCTTGTAAATGATGTGTGAATACTTAATTAAATTAGGTGTAACCCATGGTGACAGGTGAAATGAAGATATTCTCACTACTGGGGTTTAACACTGCAGACCTGAAGATGACTTTGACAGGTGTCATGGACAACCGTTTCCTCTTATACAACAAAAACAAATCACATTACATTAAACATTATCATTAATTGTGAAATTCAAAACCCGGTTTATGGTCCGCATATCAGATCAGATGGACGACATTCATTTAGTTTTCTTAGACACCAAATATTTCCACAGGGAATCATGAGGGTTCAATGAATAATAATTAGTGTGCTGGATACGAGAGACAAATTGCGCAATATATGAATTATCCTAATCCGGTTAAGAGTGTTTAGATTGGCTGTGATATTCCGGCAGAAATGATTTGGCTGGGAATGGGAATGGGAATGTGACTGGCATGTATAGTACAGTAGAAGAAGCCGCGATCTCATTACTGGGTAATAGGCTTTGCATAATCAAGGAGCCCGATGATATATAAATTACCCATGTAATGCCATTAGCCAAACTCCACCATAACAATAAACATATTAGTGTGTAATGGGAGACCGTGGGTGACCACGAGTTGGGGCTGCACATTGTTCCGGTGGCTTCCACAAACAAAGACTTGACAAGTTGAGAGAGCACTTGGTGATGCACGGCTCCTGCCCCAGTGCGCACACACACACACACACACACACACACACACACACACACACACACACACACACACACACACACACACACACACACGCACACACACACAAACACACACACACACAAACAAAGACTTGACAAGGCGAGAGAGCACATGGTGATGCACGGCTAGGCTCCTGCCCCAGTGCGGTGCTGCTCGAGGGGGAAGACCTGGAGGGATGCGGCCTCCCAGTGTGTGTGTGTGTGTGTGTATATTTGTGCGTGTGTGTGTGTGAAGACCCAGAGTGGTGCGGCCCTGCCTGACGGGGCCCATTGGTAATAAAGACTATCCTGTGTGTGCATGCGTGTGTGTGTGTGTGTGTGCTTGTGTATGTGTGTGTGTGTGTGTGTGTGTGTGTGTGTGTGTGTGTGTGTGTGTGTGTGTGTGCATGAGTGTGTGTGTAAAGACCCGGAGTGGTGCAGACCTGCCAGCCTGACGCGGCCCAGCAGTAATAAAGGCTGTCCTGTGTGTGTGTGTGTGTGTGTGTGTGTGTGTGTGTGTGTAATAAAAGCTATCCATCTACGGCCCAGCCTCCTCACCTCAGCTTCCTGTCCTCTAATTTATCCCCCGCGGGGCAATGACTGCTTTTGTCTCCCGTTTGCTTTATATTACAGTTTTTTCTGATCGCTTAAGCACATTTTTTGCACCTATTGGCTGTTTTTGCAAAACTCTACACACAAATAACAAAACCTTTCACCAAATTAGCAAAACATTGTAGATACCTTGCAAAAGCTAACACATCTTGCTTAACTCTGCAAACCTTCGTAAAAATGGTGTTTTTGTACCAAACAGTTAACACAAACCATCATATTAATTAGCACACAATGCGGCAACTACACACTAATGGTATCAATGAAAAACACATCTGGCTTTTGGTTTCTCTGTGCACAAGTTATTTTCAGTTTGAAGTCATACACAGGTATCCAACTCAACACACAGGGATTCAAAGTTCAAGTATGAATGTTCATTTACACACATCAATACAAACATTTTTTTTCCAGCTGAACACACAAGAAAACATACAGTAATTTTACTCAGAGAAAAAAAAAAAAAAAAAAAACAAGAAGTCTACATCTTGTCGTCTCTCTGGGTCCAACCACAACATTTTGTCAACATCAGCTGTAATGTTTTCTAGTCAAAGGAACTGACAAGAAAATATCTCTGGAGTGCAGTATCAAGGCCTGACATGAGGCCTAGTCAATGTCTATGATGGCGTGCCATCACTAGAGTTGTGTATATGTTTTGACTACCATACAAACAAACCTCGCTCTGTGGTGTTGTGGTCAAAGTGCATGTTTGATATCCTGGAGGCCTGGGTTCAAATCCAGATGGGGAGACTTTTTCCCCTTTACTACAATATCCCTGTATGCCTCCTCCATTGCCTGTAGAAGTCCCATGCATTGATCTGGATGATGGTCATAGACCTTCTAGCGCAAGGCAGACAAGGAGAACAACACTATTTTGACTTATAGCTGCACACATAGTTATGCTACCATGTTGTCCGACATTTTTTATGGCACGGTGTCCAATACAGTAATGTTCCTCGTTATAGTGAGGCTGAAACCTGCCTCATCCACAAGAATCAGCTCATGACCTATGGCATCTGCCTTTAGCTCCATCACTCTCTGGAAAAGACAAAACAAATGCAGCACAGCAGGCCCATGCACAGCCCTAGAGTATGCACGTTCGAATTCAGTACCAATGCTACTGTGGCCTAGTGGTTAGGGACTTGGTCTTTGGATTGGAGGGTTGTAGGTTCAAATCCCACCCTACCCTACCCATGGTTGAAATGCCCTTGAGCAAGGCATCTAACCCCACACTGCTCCAGGGACTGTAACTGAAGCCCTGTAGATACCTGTTGCTCCTGAAAAGAGCGTGAGCTAAGTGTAATGTAATGCTACTATAGCCTTATACCTTATGATGCTTGCTACACTGTAGCAGATCAGATTAGGCTGAACCCATTGGCCAGCTTCCCTCAGGGTCATTCCACTGTCCACTAAAGTAGCTCTGATGTCATCAAAAATTATATTTCTTACTCTTCTTCCTTCCCTTTCCTCTTCCCTACCTCGTCCTCCTCTTACTTTGTCACCTCCTCATCCTCTTCCTCTAACCACCTCCTTGTCCTCGTCGTCCTCTCCCTCTTGCTTTTTCACCTCCACATCCTCATGCTCCTCTCTAACTCTCACTCTTCTTTATTCCATTGTACTCCACCTCAAAAGCTTACCCGTGGCTTACTGTATTGCTAGTGTTCAGGCTGATTGCAAAGTGAATTATTTATATAAAAGAGTTTTCACACGTGGCAGTGTGGCCAGAAAGTGGCAAAATAGTTTAAATAATAGCCATGATTGCGTATAGTTTTGCTAAGAGTGTGTTGATTATTTGCAAGTTGTGTGTAAAGCAGTGAGTTGTGTTTACAGTTTTGCAAAAAGAGTGCTGTGTAGTGGAAGTGTGTGTTACAAAATTACAAACAGAGTGCAAAGCAGAGTTTGTGCTATTAGTTTTGCGAACTCAGTGAGGGGTTTTGCTATAAGAATTAGTAGTTTTAGAAATTGTGCTACAACAATCACTTTAAGTGTTAAAGCATTCAGAAAAAACTGTAAATATAGCGCCCCATTAGTGTGTACATGTGTGTGTGTGTGTGTGTGTGTGTGTGTGTGTGTGTGTGTGTGTGTGTAGCACCCCATTAGCTCTCAATAATCATTTGTTGCCGAGCCAGACTGCACTGATTTCCCTCGGCGCATAAAAACCAATAACGTCAACTCTGTTGCAGCAGTAATATTGCCATCATTCGTTTTTATGTGTCTTCCCCTCTTCAGTTGGGGGAAAATACCTTACCTTCCTACCTCCGAAAGAACTCTGCTCTGGTGGCTGCATCTTATGAGACAGAGAGAGAGAGAGAGAGAGAGAGATGAAGAGACAGAGAGAGAGAGAGAGAAAGAGAGTGTGTGAGACAGAGAGACAGAGAGAGAGAGAGAGAGAGAGAGAGAGAGAGAGATGGAGAGAGAGAGAGAGAGAAAGAGAGAGAGAGGAGGAGAGAGAAAGAGGGAGATAGGAAGAGAGAGAGAGAGAAAGAGAGAGAGACAGAGAGAGAGAGAGAGACAGAGAGAGAGAGAAAGAAAGAAAGCACATGTCATTTATACCTGTCAAAAGTAGCACAGAATCCAATTTTCGACAATGCCCCGTATCCCCAGGAAGCTTCGGGAAACAGGTGCCTGAGAGAAAGAGTGGCGTCTTTTTTTCTCTCCCACAATTCCGTGCAGAGGGGTAACAATCTCCTCCTATCTCCACACACACACACACACACACACACACACACACACGAGGGCTGCTGGCCTTTTCCGCCATAGGGAGACAACAAGGAAAAGGACCGCATCAGGGAAAATTTGCCAAAAGGGAAGTGTAGTTCTACCAAAGCGGCCACCAGCCTTATTTACATTTCTTTCTGTCTATCTGTGTGTGTGTGTGTGTGTGTGTGTGTGTGTGTGTCGGTGTGTGTGTGTGTGTGTTTGTTGGCCACCAGGGTGTTTCCTCAGACATCAAGCGTATAACTAACCAGTTTCATCTGTGGAGCAAAACAATTCCCCAGCACCTCCAAAGCACAGCAGCACTTTCTCATATCGAGAGGCAGTGCAATATTGGGTGTGTGCTGTATATATATATATATATATATGTGTGTGTGTTTGTGTGTGTGTGTATGTTTATGTGTGTGTGTATGTGTGCACACCTGTGTGTATGTTTGTTTGTGTGTCTGTGAGTGAGAGAGTATGTTTGTGCTTGCATGTATGTATGTGTGTGTGTGTGTGTGTGTGTGTGTGTGTGTGTGTGTGTGTGTGAGTGAGTGAGGAGGGTCACTGATAACTGTTTCCTTTATGGGGGATTATTATTATTTATTTCTTTGGCTAGATGGGAGGAGATGAAGACGGCATGGCAGACGTGTGGACAAAAATACTAAACACACATTTCACACACACACACACACACACACACACACACACACATTTCACATCAGACATGCAGGAGACCGTTATCTGCATGCACCACGCAGCCTTTTAAATACTCATAACACTTCTGGAAATTTCCATAACGCACTGCGTCCAGCATGGCTACCTTTGCTTTGCTGTCCGCCCCTCGAATGTTGCTGGCACTGAATGGCACTGTGCGAATCACATCATTACATTAATGGCCTTTCGTTATAGCGGCCGTCTGCCAGACAGTCAACACCACTATGTCTGAGTCACACCATCGGCCATCATTGCCGTTCTTCCCATTAATAAACCCTTTATTTTTTTATTCTAATTGTGTATTGGGAACAAAAAGCAACAACAAGAAGAAAAAGACAAAAATGAAGGACTTCTGTTCTCCACTTCTGACCATCACACTTGATCTTGATCTTGGCTCGACTCTCATTACTGTACGACAGAAACTATATGTACGTCTGAGTCATCATCAGCCATCATAGCCGCTCTTCCCGTTCATAAATGCTTTATTTTGTTTTATTCTAATTGTGTATTGGGAACAAAAAGCAACAACAAGAAAAAGAATAAAAAAGGACCAAAAATGAAAATGAAGGACTGTTCTGTTCTCCACGTCTGACCATCACACTTGATCTTGATCTGGGCTACAGCACAAACCAAAGGCGAGGTGTCGCTCAGCGAGATTAGAAGATTAGAAGCCCCCACTTGTGTTCCGCTATCTCTGTCTTCTTTGATGGTGTTAATGGGGGAATGGGAGGGCGGAGTGTGTGGGGTGTGTGTGTGTGTGTGTGTGTGTGTGGAGGGGGGGGGGTCTGGCTGGACTCTTTTGGATATGGTGTGAAATCAGATTAAATTGACTTTGCCCGCCGTGTCCTCTGCCTCAGTAAACTAATTAGGACAGGGGAGCTGTGTTCACTCTGAAACGCACATTTCCAAGATGATGGGCCTGCACACTTCAAATCATTCTTTCAGTGTTTTGTTTTTTTGTCACAAAATGCAGAAACTGAGAAAGTGTCATTGATAAGTTTGATTTTCGATAATATTATATAAATTTTTTATATAATTTTGATTTGATTTGATAAGAAAATGCTATTTGCAAATGCCTTAACTTAAACTTAAGACTAGGGTCTTCTAGGGTTTTCAATGCAACTAGCAATAGGGGAAGTAAATTGAAAAATATGATGTTGTGACTATGCCCATTTTTGGACTCCTCATTAATGTATGTATGTACTATGGTTTCTTCATACGTACCTACACAAACTGAAGAAGTGATTCCATCTGTCTGCTTGTAAGATGCAGGCCCTTACAGTAGCATTACATTAGAGGATATCCACAGACAGACTTTATGGGAAAAAGGGTCTTTATGGGACTGTGTGTTCTTGCTGGTTGGTTGTTAGAGGAACCTTGAGCGTGTGTGTGTCTGGGCTGATGGCTGATGGGAGAGGAACCTTGAGCGTGTGTGTGTCTGGGCTGAAGGCTGATGGGAGAGGAATCCCATTGGCAGTCAGCAGCAGCTGCTAGCAGTGGGGGGAAATAGCTGCTAATCTCCTCCTGCTCCATTTTCATCCTGCGTCCTCCTGATAGATTTGTGTGTGTGTGTGTGAGTGTGTGTGTGTGTGTGTGTGTGTGTGTGTGTGTGTGTGTGTGTGTGTGTGTGTGTGTGTGTGTGTGTGTGTGTGTGTGTGTGTGTGAGTGTGCATGTGTGTGTGTGTGAGTGTGCACATGTGCATGTGTGTGTGTGTGTGTGTGCGTGCGTGAGTGCGTGCGTGAGTGTGTGTGTGTGTGTGAAATCTGATGCTGGCCATAGCACGAGTGCGAAAACTGAAGCTGGTAGGAGGTAAGTGTGTGGAAGCATCCTTATGAATACATATGAGCAGCACATCTCAATCTATCAGCCTCTTCCTCAGCCATTACCTGCTATAGCACCACTTTAATATAGATATCCCTGCTTCATCCAGACACACTACAGCTATATATATATATATGTCTACTGTCACTGCAGGCTTTTTTCTTATAGCTACATTACCTGCTATAGCACCACTTTAATATTAGATATCCCCTCTGCATCAAGACACGCTACAGCTATATACAGTATATATATATATATATGTCTACTGTCACTGTAGGCTCTTTTCTTATAGCTACATTACCTGCTATAGCACCACTTTAATATTAGATATCACCTCTGCATCAAGACACGCTAACCCTATATATATATATATGTCTACTGTCACTGTAGGCTCTTTTCTTATAGCTACATTACCTACTATAGCACCACTTTAATATTAGATACAGTATCCCTGCTGCATCCAGACACACTACAGCTATATATATATGTCTACTGTCACTGTAGGCTCTTTTCTTATAGCTACATTACCTGCTATAGCACCACTTTAATATTAGATATCACCTCTGCATCAAGACACGCTAACCCTATATATATATATATGTCTACTGTCACTGTAGGCTCTTTTCTTATAGCTACATTACCTGCTATAGCACCACTTTAATATTAGATACAGTATCCCTGCTGCATCAAGACACACTACAGCTATATATATATATATATATATGTCTGCTGTCACTCATAGCTACATCCTGATTTGTGTGCACACGTATCTTTTAGACATTTAGAGAGTGGACTCTCTAAATTTAGAGAGTGGACTATTGGAACTCCATTGGCAACACACACACACACACACACACACACACAACACAGACACACACACACGCACGCACGCACACACACACCTGTCCATACACAGGAATGAGTGGCAAAGCATTACTGACAAAACACACTGATATTAATACTTCATCTAGCCCAAAAAGATACAAACATATAGACATGCTCAGGCAAACACGCACACACACACACACACACACACACACACACACACACACACACACACACATACACAAACACAAATAAAGATATCCATAATAACATATCCAAATAAACATATTTATACAGATAAACAGGCAGACGCGTGCACACACACACACACACACACACACACACACAAACACACATATCCATACAGCTTTCCATTAGCAGTCCTAGCGCTGTGCTGTTAATTAAAAGGACACTAAAGGGTGGGCGAGGGCGAATAGAAAAATGCCTGTGATTTGCCACCAGTAGAAAAGGCCCAGCTTGTTAATTAGGCATCCTTGCTTGGAGTTGCTTAATGGGACTTTGGTTATATAAATCTCCGCCATACAACCCCATTTTAAATGACTCATATGCTAATTACATAACATGACAATTAGCGTAGCTGAGATCCGCTAGCAGGCAGCCCATCTCCGTAATGAAGCATTTCATACAATGTGGCAACACATTTGTTTCGCCGCTATGGCAACGCTACGGCTGGCTGATGAGAGCGAGAGCACGGGCACGTGTTGTGTCCGTGTCTGTGTCTGTGTCTGTGTCTGTGCACCGCTCCCCTTGTAAACACGTAACCCAACATGATTAACATCTAGATGCCTTTTTCTCTGCTCCTCTCTCCGCCGACAAAAAACCACAGTAGGTCCATTTGCATGTACAAGGCTGCGAGCCGAGGTCGTCGTCAGAATTTAAATACATAACGCATATGCACACGTCGGGCAGGCAGGGCGGGCGTTGGCAACACGTTTTACTGATTGCGTATTCTATCCATACGGCATGTCGTGAAGAAAGAGCGCATCAAGCAACAATAACTAGATCCCCGCAGGCCCCTGATTGCTTTTCACCTGCGTCTGTCTGAACAAGCAAGGCCAAATGACAGCACATCACAGGATACTGTTGAGTTTGCAATTTGTTTTTTTTTTTTTCCTTCTCTTTCTATTTCTTTTTGTTTGTGTTCTATAAAAAAGTCATTAAATATATTTGATGAATGCCACATGGGAAAAAAAGGCAAACAAAGCCTCCAGTGTCCAGAAGCACACGGCTACATCGGGCTGCCAGAATTGCCATTGTTATTTCCAGACCCCAATGGATGGATGGATGGATGGATGGATGAAGGGATGGATGGATGGATGGATAGACCCAGAGGCAACACATTTACAGTAGGCACCTGAGTAACACCCCTGGTGCCTCCACACCACACACACACACACACACACATAAGTATCGACATGCATGACTCCCAGACACAGCTCAGAGCTCTGAGAGCATTGGCCCTTGATACTGGTATGGGCCCTATCAATAATGCAGAGAACACAGCATCTTTGCCAGAGGCTAGCAGACGCGGGTGTTTATTACGAAACATGCAGTAAATTACTACAATCGTTTACTTTTATTGCATCCATTCCCCAGGGCTTGGTCTTTCTTGTCCATTCATGCTTACATACCACGAGCAGGGGCTGTTGTCTGTGGCTCTGCAAGCATTGCTCGAATTACAGGGGGAACTGGGGGGGTTCAGTGTCCCCCGATCAAGACCCAGTACCCCCTAAAGACACCAAAATAACAAGGTTGGGGGGTACCAACATATTAATGTGCTTCATGCTGAGTCTAAACAGTAGCATCCACCGCAAAAGGCCCAGTAGCCCCCCCAAAGAGACAAAAATAGGCGGGTGGGGGGTACCGACATATTAATATAATTAATGTAAAATGTAAAAGATAGTGCCACTCGTAAAGGTA
>CM059270.1:28951676-28956676 GCA_030347295.1 Setipinna tenuifilis | reverse complement strand
AGATAGCAGTGGTGTAAGCGAGGGTTAACACAAGTAGATTTATGCAACTTTTTGAACAACAAAAGAGTACTTGTGTTTTGTTAAGGACAATGGTAATGTTAAGGATATGAAAAGTTTATCCTCCTGTTGTACTATGGCACAACTTGTTTACGCACCTAACTTTTTGTCCCTCAACTTTGCAGTAACTATGCCATACTATGCAGTACGCCAATAACTTATTCGCATTTAGCACTCACACTTTGATTCTCTGTAATTACATTACATTACACCCAGTTTAACCCCATTCGTAAACCTTCTGCCAGGTACATGTGTTTCTCTGCCAGTGAACTGACAGGGGTTAAGTAGTATTATTTTTGTAATGCAAACTGTGGCCAAAAACAATATTTGGAGGTAGATAGATCCCACCGCCATGTTGTCTTGTGCAGTTTGGGATTGTTGTTTTTTTTTCCCCATCATACTCCTGTCTCTTTGTGTGATCCTCCTACTTGTGATTCAACTGAACTGTGATTAATGTAAATAAAGATTTTGAGCAAAGGCTGGCGGTCTGGATGCCTGGGTGCTTTAATACCAGCTTTGGAGTGCAGTCTAGCAAACAAATCACATTTGTGGAGTCATCCGAGGCCACAGCTTTTTAAAATATTCCGCCTCACAAATATTTTGTTTGTGTGGCAGGCGGGGGGGTGCGGGGCGGGGGGCGCTTTCTCAGCGCTTTATTGTTTCGATTACCACATGCCAAACTAATTTGTCTAGAAGACGTTCGCCGTCTTCTGTCCACATTTTCTCCTGTCAGTCACTCAGGAGCGAGCCTGCCTGCCTGCCTGCCTGTGAGCCTGCCTGCCTGTGAGCCTGCCTGCCTGTGAGCCTGCCTGCCTGGCTGCCTGGCTGCCTGGCTAAATGGCTGCTGGTTTAGGGGCGCTTGTAATATCCCAGTCCGCGCTTGTCAAGGACGTGTCTCAAACTGTCCACCCCGAGACAGGCCTCCATTTTGGGGGCAGCGTTTACGGCAGCTGGGGAGGGAGATTGCATTAGGTATTTAAATCATCATCAACATCAGCCACACAGCTGTCACCCCCTGCCTTTCTGTTTTAGGTACACACAGACACACACACACACACACACACACACACATACACCTACACACACACACACACACACACACACACACATTCTCTCTCTCTCTCTCTCTCTCTCTCTCTCTCTCTCTCTCTCTCTCTCTCTCTCTCGCTCTCTCTCTCTCCTTTTCACAATCTTTATCTCCATCCTTCCCCTACTGTAACTCTTTTGCTTTTTTACTATTTTCTGGCAGATTTCTTTCTCTCTCCCTCTCCTGCTCTCTCTCTCTTTCTCTCTCGCCCTATCTCTTCATCTCTGTCTTTCTCTCTCTCTCTCCCTCTCTTGCTCACTCTCTCCCTCTCTTGTCTCTTTCTCTTTCTCTCCCTCATTCTTTCCTCCTGTGTCATCCTCTCACTCTATTTCCTTTTCTCTTTCATTTGCTCATACTCTGTCTTGTGTCATCTCTTAAACTTTTTTCTCTCTCTCTCTCTCTCTCTCTCTCTCTCTCTCTCTCTGCTGTCTCCTCCCCTCTCTTTCTGTCTTTCTCTTTTTTTCCTTCTCTCCCTCCTTATTTTAAGGATGATTTTACCTCAGTTCTTGACAGCTACGGGACCCAGCTAAAAATGTAATATGCCTGTCACCCTGTCTAGGTATGTTCCCCCAAAAATAGATGGATCCATGGTTTTGAAATATTTTTTTTTGTGTGAGTATACTTGACAACCACCATTATGAACATGTCAAACTCCATACAAAGCAATCCTGAAACAAACACAATGCATTTTAAATATATCAATACATTAAAGTACACAAGTCATCACGGTTGAACAGATGCCTCATTTTCCTACATGGTGAAGTTCAACACCGATTTAACACCAGTATACAAGTGCAAACAAAAGGATGTGCAGTGTCTACAGTACTCGTGCTTCATTGTATTTCTGCCAACTAAAGAGGCCTGAGAAAGCCCTGTGGTTGTTTGTGAAGACAGCTTAGATGCTTTCTTAGGTCTGCAGGTGGTTTATGTGCATTAACTATGTGACCACACCACCCAGGAGCTATGAGTCAAAGACGCCACGGCCATCATTGGCCCTAAAAGAAAAGAAAGGGGGGAGCTCAAACACGCACACACGCACACACACACACACACACACACACACACACACACACACATACACACACAAACACACACACACACGCACACACACACACACATGCACACACACACACACACACACACACACACACACACACACACACACACACACACACACACACACACACACACACACCTTTAATCACAGGCCTGGCTTCTGGCATGTCTCTGGCGCATATAAAAGAGGAAATATGGGATGCTGCTGTCCATTCCTCACGCTGATGAATAAGTTGCCTCTGCAAACCGCCATCTCTGTATCCCTCTAACCATATACCAGTGTCCCTGTATCCCTGTATCCATATAACAGTGTCCTTGTATCCCTTTACCCATATACCAGTGTCCCTGTATCCCTTTAACCATATAACAATGTCTCTGCATCCCTGTACCCATATAACAGTGTCTCTGTATCCCTGTATCCATATAACAGTGTCCCTGTATGCCTTTACCCATATAACAGTGTCTCTGTATCCCTTTAACCATATAACAGTGTCTCTGTATCCCTCTAACCATATAACAATGTCCCTGTATCCCTTTAACCATATAACAGTGTCTCTGTATCCCTTTACCCATATAAAAATGGGCAACAATTGCCATGGAATAAGACTAATAGCATTCGTGACATCCAACCTTTGGTATTTAAGAAATGTGTAAAGAAATGGGTCTTTCATTTAATTTAATTGTACTTTACTGTATTTTATTTTATTTTTTATTTTATTTTATTTTATTTAAGAAAGACAAAGGGTGTGGGGGTGTTGGTGGTGGGGTGTTGGGGGTGGGGGGGCACTGTGTCCTGTTTCATGCTTCATCCAGATAAGCCATAAATAGGAAGCTGTCCAGCGGAGATTAAACATGTCTGTTGGGTTGCAGAGCCTTGCAGAATACTTTAACCCTGTAGTCAGTCCATCATAGGACCATGGTGTCCACGTCAGCACTGCATATGCAACACCGGTGTCAAAGGGAGAGAAATAGCAGAATCAGTGAAGCAATAGCTCGCAATTCAGCTTTTACTGAAACACACACTTATGTTCTGGTGGTGCCAGGCACAATCAAGAACACTTCAAACCTTACCTGATACTACTATGTATAATATATGTATGTATGTATATATGTATGTTTGTATGTATGTATGTATTCATATACTCAAACCATGACATGATTTCTTAGTGTAGACCATATGACAGAATGATTCACGTGTATTTCTTAACTATCAATCATGTATTGCTAGTTCTGCCTTACCAGACGCCTTCCTGCTCATCCAGTTCTTCTAAATCATTCTGGAAGTCACTGACATATAATCATGTGGAAGAAGTGGAAACGACTAGTTATGCTAGCTTGACAAAAGTGAAAGCATGCAGGATAATGCCAATTTTTTTTTTGAACATTGTGTTAAAGAAGGAGAAGTGAAGGAGAGGTTTTCCTTGGTTGTAACATGGCATCATGTAAACCGACTCAAATGATCATAAATGTGTTAAATCTATCTTTCTTTCGTTCTTTCTTTCTTTCTTTCTTTCTTTCTTTCTCTCTCTCTCGCCTTCTCTAGGTCTCTTTCTTTCTCCCCCCCCCTCCTCTCTCTGTTTGACAGTTTCGTTCTTTTCCTCTTTGTCCTGTCATCCATATTCTCCTTCGCTTTGTCTCTTTCCACCATAAGTCTCCTTCTATCTCCGTTTATTGTTCATAATTCTCTCTCTACATTTCTCATTCTTTCCCTCAACTTTTCCTTTGTCCTCATTCTTTCTCTCCCTCTCCCACCTTCTCTCTCTCTCTCTCTCCTCTCTCCCTCTCCTTCCATCCCTCTCTCTCTCTCTCCCTCCCTCCCTCTATCCCTCCATACCACCCAGAGCAGTTCAATCTGATGTTAATCTATGTGCACAGGAGAAATGATAGCTTTATGCTTATAGCCAGGAGCCATTCACATTACGGGGGAAAGTTTTTTATGACTCTTTCTTCACCTGCTACTTTAATATCAAATTTCATTTGTTAGCGAATGCGGCAGCCATCCATCCACTGTACTCTTACACTCTCAAACACAGGCGATTGGCCATCCATCTAGTCCGCTCTTACACTTTTTAAACACAGGAAATTGCTCAAAAGGATGACATTACGACACTTTCTGACAGCACCTACATTTAAGCGCCGAAATGTTCTTTTTTATATGCTCCTGAGCGAGTGGCAAACTATCACGAAGGACTGGTTGACAGTTTTGAATGGAGGTAGATAATTAAAGTATTTCATGATGGGTCTCAGAATATATCTCTCTTGCAAATGTACATAAAAGTTGCCCTAAAAAGTCAAATGACCCGCTTTATTATATTTGATGCTAATGTTATCGAACAAAAGAAAGATCACCTCTACCAAGTAAATAACAGACACATGTCCTTGAGGTAAAAGCCATTTACACTTAAAAGAGGTGAGAAAGAAAAGCTATTTTGCAGTGTCAGCCTCAGGGAATCACACCCTGTTTTTCTTTTTTCTTTTTCAGGCGGTTCCAGAGTTCGAGGCTTTGCGTTAACGAATAAATTAATATCTCCGAAGGGCAAAAGCCGAGGAGTGTTTATCCGTAGTAGTACTGATTGATTTCCGCTGTTTTTCTTCACTCTCTGACAGCGAGGAATGATGAGGCTACGCAAGGACAACGACATCGAGAGTGAACCAATTTACAGTGCGGGGCTTGTCTTAGGTTACCTGTGGCACTCCATCACTGTCGAGCATGGCAGGGCGGCCTTTTCAAACACCCCGACTCTTGAGAGGGGAAACCGGGTTCAAAGGACCTGAGAGACCTGTGAGAGATCCTGTGGCC
>CM059270.1:28929176-28939176 GCA_030347295.1 Setipinna tenuifilis | reverse complement strand
TTGATGAAATTTGGACTGCCATCTATCTATCCATCTTCATCTGGGTTATGTGTCTGAATACTGATGTACTGTACACATTAAAGTGTTGGTGCTGTCTATGTGTATGTGGCTTTCTTGGATTACCGGTCGCATAGCACATGAAGCTGAAGTGGAGTTGGGTTGAGTTGAGTGTAATCACACCAGTGGCCTCTTCCCCCATTGCTTGCTGAGGGGGATATTAACTGTCCTTTAATTTTGTCCAATGTACAGTCCATTGTAGACTGTAATGTACTTTTTCACTTAAAATACTGAAACTATGACTTTTCTCCATTTTAGTACTGTTTTTAATACATTTTTTGTATTTGCAGTGACCCTAACCCTAACCCTAACTCCTAACCCTAACTATGACAGATGATGAGATGCAACCCTTACTATACGGCAGACTCAACACTACTGTATACTGCACACTCTATACACTACTGTATATTGCAGACTAAACACTACTGTATATGGCAGACTCTAAACACTTCTTTCACAGTAACAGTTTACGCCCTTAACACCACCCTTTAGTATTCTTATGCAGTCTCTAATGACTGCTCCACAGTGTTTGTCATTTTGGCTGCTTTGTTCATGTTTTAAGGTGATAGTTTGTTTTGTTTTGTTTTTCAAAGAAGGCCCAAGAGGTTCTGTGAATGCAGTTCGAGAAGAGGGTGTACTGCTTACCATTCTGAGATAAAAAATGAGGACAATTCTAAGAAATGACTTGTAACCATTGTGACAAACTGCAATATGAATAAGAGCCTGGATGACACCCTTTGTGGTGGATCTGTGATCCACCACCCACCCCCATCATGCCCCCCCCTCTCTCCTATCCACTCTCGCTCTCTCTTGATATTTTGTTGTGTGGTACATAGTCCTATTGTGTCATGTTGCATGGTGTGTATATCATTAGCTGCTCTCTCTCTCTCTCTCTCTCTCTCTCTCTCCCTCTCTCTCTCTCTCTCTCTCTCTCTCTGTCTCTCTCTCTCTCCCTCTCTCTCTCCCTCTCTCTCTGTCTCTCTGTCTCTTTCCCTCTCTCTCTCTCTCTCTCTCTCTCTCTAGAATAATTCAGATAAGTGGTGATTTAGTGCAGGTGAGATTTTCACGACCTGCAGGCAGCCCTTCCTCCACCATGCCTCCAGTGTTCACAGTACCAACACTACCACCCACCACCACTACCTCCACCACCACCCACACTACCACCACCACCTCCACCACCACCCACCATCACTAACACCACTACCTCCAGCACCACCACCACCATTACCAACACCACCACCACTACCTCCTCCACCACCAACACCACCACCTCCCACACCACCTCCTCTCCTCCCCTCCTGTCATCTGCTCTCATCTCATCTAATCTCATCTCGTCCTGACTCATCCCTGGCCACACCTCACTGTTATAGACATCCTGGGGCCGTAAGGCCATAACCCACCCCCCACCCCCTCCCACCCCCAAACACACACACACACACACACACACACACACACACACACACACACACACATACACACACACACACACACACACTCACACACACTCACACACACACACACACACACACACACACACACACACACCTTCGTCTCTCGCTCAGTGTTCTCCAGCCAATCTGTTCATTTCCCCTTACTAATCTGCTAAGCCAGACTCTTGGGTCTCATACTGCCTCTATGAAAGCTCTATGACATGGTTGCATTTCAGCATTAGAGGTGAAGGAAATACACTCATAGAAGTGTACGATCTTTCAACATTGCCCATACACCCATACACACTCTACGCAATGGAGATGTGTTGCAGCAATACAAGGATACAAGGATACAAGGATGGCTTATTGTCACATGCATAGACATGTCATCCTTATGTGACATCTGCACTGAGGCTGTTTCACCATAGAAACAAACTGTCAAGAGCTTCTTCTGTCAAAAGCTAACACAGACCCACAAGTCTAACCCTACATAGAAACCTAATACACCCCCTTACATGAAAGCAACCCATCACTATGCTACAGTATTCTCAAACATTGACATATCTATGCATATGCATTCACTCTAAAGTGATACGGCTTCTGGATATCAATGGTAAGGTAATGTTGGCTTTTTTGCTTTTAAGGGCGTACGTTTCCAAACATTCTAAATAAAGAAAGCGTTCTGCAACATTACAAGATTGTAAAATTCCACATAAACTCGTATGGGCCCCAACATTCTTTAGAACTTTCGGCAAGAGCTCAACATTCCAGTAGGGAGAAGCAGGGGAAGAGTGGGGTGTTGCTCCCTCTTTCTTTACCTCCCTCCCTCCCCCCTCCCTTCCCCTCCCCCCACATCTACCCACAAGCCTATTGTGTTGGCCCAGAGCTACCTTGTGTGGGTGTGAGAGTGTGTGTGTGTGTGTGTGTGTGTGTGTGTGTAAATGTAAGAGAAAGAGAGAGAGAGAGAGATCAACAGGAGGGTTGGGTGTAGCCACTCGTGTTAAGACTAGTCGGCGCTTTGTGGCCGGGGGGGGCGGGGATACTTGTGTTGTAAGATGAGTAGGAGCGTTAGGTAAGACTATTTATGGGCAGAAAAGGAATAGCCAGGCCCGCCAAAAAGTGCCGTAATATAAATTATGAATGTGCCACAGATTGGCTCATATGGGGGCAATCAGAGATTCATCTTATGCTATTAAATTGAATAATTATAACGTGTCAAGGGGAGAAATAACTGTCTTTAAGTCCCATTAATATGGATGAACACATTGATAATTGTAATAATTGCACTGTCTGCTCAGACTAGACATAAGTGCTGTTCGAAGAGATCTCCAGACCCACAGCCCTGATGTGAAAAGGTGCTTAGACAATCTGCGAATGGCAAAATAGCTGCAGTATAAACGAAGCATAAAAGAGTTAACACATCGTCAAATAAGCTTCTATGCTTTTCTTTTGCTTGTGTTTGCATGTGTCATTTAAAAGTGAGGGACGTTTAAGCGCAATGCCATTGACTTGGACACATTTTGCAGCTCCTACCTGAGCTGTGATGGGAGTTTTACGAGCCCATGTCTGCAGGGCGCGGTCCATCTACATAGCAGCAAGGGGGAGTGGCTTCGGGGGAAATAGCTGCCTCCTATTGGTCCAGGCCAGGGCCTAAAAAGCCACTACCTGAGACAGGTAGGTAGATAAAGTGAGACTAGCATAGGGTCTAGACTATTCTCAGATTTGTGAAGCAACAAGCTGAGTGGTCCTGGTGGCTCAATTTGTTGCTTTTTTCCCCTTTTGTTTGATTTTGAAGTTGGTTTTGCATCTGCGTCCAGCGGAAACATAGAGTTATGACAGGACACATTTGAGTTTTTGGTGAACAGTTCTGTTTTGTGGTGGGTGGCATGGAGCAAGGTGTGGATCTAACTCGAGCGAAAAAGGTGAGTGTGAAATCGTCGGCAAGGTGAGTGTGTGAGTGCGACTTTGGGTCAACAGCTGGCTGTGTGTCTTCAGAACTGAGTATAAAACGCGTTGTCTTCTCTGCATTTTGCCAGAACAGTACAAAAAAAAAGACAAAAAAAACCACTCAATTCAGATATGAACTAAACCCTAAAATTTTCATTGAGCTCGATAAATTGGTAATTAAATGCAGGGGAAAAAAACGCTCAGACACACATGAAAAAATGAAAAAAAAAACCCCAACCCCAAACTGGCCTGTGCGGTTTTGAGATGGTTTATGTAATGACGGTGTCAGTGCTGCAGGCCAGTTACTCATCACTGGAAAACACACACATTAGCATGGCTCTCACTCCTCACACACACCACACAAAACACACACACACATTTGCATCACATACACTTCTCACACACACCACACAAAAACACACACACATTAGCATGGCTCACACTCCTCACACAGATGGATTTCTTCCAGAAAGCATCCAAGCGCTACACTCTGCATTCTTGATTGCCGAGATATTTTTTAAACAGTTTTCTGTCAGTTGGCCAACCATATATGTATGTTTGTGGGGACATGGCAAAAAGGGTAGAAAAAACAGGGGATGAGACAGAGTGGTAGAGAGAGAGAAGAGAAGAGGCGCGAAGAAGAAAAAAAAGAAGGGGTGGTATCAAACATACTCCACTCAAAGGAGTGTGTGTGTGTGTGTGCATGTGTGTGTGTGTGTGTGTGTGTGTGTATGCATGTGTGTGTGTGTGTATGTATGCTTGTATGCGTGTGTGTGTGTGTGTGTGTGCATGTGTGTGTGTGTGTGTGTGTTTAGGGGACTGGGGGTGTTGAATGTAAGGAGTGTTGGGTTTCAGAATGGTGGCGGGCAGCAGAACAGAGGCACGTCTCCTTTGTGGTGGCGGCAAAGCCAGAGACAGAGCCAGAGTCAGAGAGAGAGAAAGAGAGAGAATGAGAGAGAGAGAGAGAGAGAGAGACAGAGCCAGAGAGAGAGAGAGAGAGAGAGAGAGAGAGACAGAGACAGAGACAGAGACAGAGAGAGAGAGAGAGAGCCAGAGACAGAGACAGAGATAGAGAGAGAGTGAGAGTCAGATTGAGAGCCAGAGCGAGAGAGAGAGAGAGGGAGAGAGAGCCAGATCAGGGCTCAGGGATCAGGCTGCAGTGTGTGATCAGCCCAGAGGCGTTAAGTGGAACATGACTGCTCTCGTCCCGCACAGGGAGGGGGGGTGAGGGAGGCGGTGGAGGGCCAACCCTCTACACACACACACACACACAACCTCTCCCCCCCCCCCCCCCCTCTCTCTCTCTTTCTCTCCCCCTCTCTCTCTCTCTCTCTCGCTCTCTCTCTCTCACACACACACACACACATGCACACACATGCTTTTCTCCACCTCCCTGCCAAGCCCCAGAGGAAGGAAAGGTTTCAAATAAAAAAAAATGCATTTGTGTGTGTGTGTGTGTGTCTGAGTGTGTATGTGTGATTTACTTTGTTGCAGATTAGTGGTTAAGATAGTATCAGTGCTTATTAAGGGTAAAGAGATGGGATATAGATCTAGTGTCTCTATCTCCTGTTTCACAGTGCTCATCCACACTAACTCACTCTAACTCTCTGTCTGTCTCTCTGTCTGCTCACAGGCTGCTGCGCTCAGACACATGGACACCAGGGGCGTGCCCAGCTTAAGGTGGGACCTGTACAAACGAACCAACCCATGAATTTTCTCCTTCATTCCACCGGAGTCTGTCGTTTTATCAAATCAGATTTCAGTGGGGTGAAGTTTAAAAGGCATGGGACACTCACGTCTGCATTTGGAGCCCCGCCATCAACCGCTATCGCTACCGTCGCTAGGTTTAGCACCAAGAAGAGCTTCATCATCTTTTTATCAATTTACCAAATAGGATATGGTCACTGTTTTCTCAGTTCACAGGGTACCAATACATGAGGGCCAATATTCTGCCTTTCCTTACATGTTTAATGCTTCAGAATTGGTATAAAATATATTTGACTTTTAGTCTCATTACAGCAAAGTTCCCTGTAGCATGTCAAAGACATATACAGATAGATGCTAAAACTGTCATGCAGACTTATATAATTTAACAGCAGCATTTTTCTCCTCACCATGTTTCCTAAGTGAGTGTGAGCGTGATAGTTTGAGTTTTTGACATTGTGGCAGGAATGTCAGTGGTGTGTGTGTTTGTGTGGGTGGGTAGGTGCCGAATACTTCCTGACAGTGTCAGTTTAGATCAGCGCTGTCAGGGCTAGCGTTATGCTAGTGTTATACCACCATGTTCACCGTGCTCCTGGCTGGTGTTTAACACCCAATGATCCTCAAAAGTTCACTCACAATAACTAGGAGAGAGTCACCCAAGCAGTCCCCCCACGGCCCCATACCTGCCCCCCACCCCACCCCCCCAAAACTATTTCTCATGGATGCAAACTCACTGACCTCTTCGGTCTCCAATAAACATGCAGCAATAGTATTATTTATAATGTGTCTTTAAGTTGTGTGTGTGTGTACGTCCTGGAGAAATGTTATTCTCTCCTATGTAGTTGTTTATTCCAGCCTTGTCACTAGTTGTGTAGCATTTTACAAACACTCATCACATCACTATGGACACAGTACAAAAAACACATTTACAGCCCCCTCACAACTAGATCAGTACAAAGACAACGGGGGTGGGCTTGTGGGGACTCACGTCAGCTTGTCGCTACTGCTGCAAGCTGTTTGCTACTTGTGTAGTTTTTAATGAAAGCGTAATTTAAAAGTGACAGATTTTCAGCTGCCGGTTTAGCCCCCAGCCTCCTCCTCCACGCCACAGACGGCTCTCAAAACAGTGAAGCTCTCCCTCAAAGCATTACACCCCTTTAAATCTCCAGACCGCATGCAGACTACATGTCATGTGTGGCACTCAGTGTTCAAAGGAATATTATTATGTCAGAGAACATAGCGAAGCCACACATTAAGTGACAACACATTACTTAAATAGGGACATCATACACAAAGTGGCCAGTTGATGATTAAAGAAAAACATTTCTTGTCATCCTCTTTGTATTAGAGATGAATAGCTTCCAGTCAAGCCATTTGCATAACAAGCACTTTCTGAGAGTGTCGAAGGACATGAATTAATTAAAATTTTGATCTAATGTCAACAACAAACCCATTTGGTGCAGAATCTAAGGAATGTTTGCATTGGACACATTGGGATAGATACAAAGACTGTACATACAAAGAACAGTGCCCTTTGAGGCAGCTCACTTGTATTCTGCTCAAGTCCATTTAGGGAGTGACAAAGAAGAGAGAAGCGAAAATCAGCAAATCAATGTAAATGAAAGAATAATATGATAAATGGGACATATACAGACACAAGAGGTGACAAATTCATGACAAGAAAAGAAATATTGGAGAAATGAATCAAATAACATGACCATGTCATGATAATAGATGATCAAATATGCCGTTTTGTAACAAGACAGCACTTCAGTGCAGATATGGATGCTAAGTGAGTAACCAACTATGAGGTCACAATGCTCCTGTGTATGCAGTAAGCCCTCTGCTGGGCGCATTATGCAGCACACCACCGAGTTCTAGAATGTTTCCCAAATTCTAATCTTTATGACATCAGGCTCTTCATGGACTTTATGAGGGCAGCCATAACACAGTCGTTAAACAAACCTGTAGGATATATTTATATGTATAGTCTCTCCAAATTCTCTTTGGCACCATCTTGGCTTCCATTATGCAAGCTGGCGCCTTCCTCCCTCTCGCTCTCGTCTTTGTCCTCTTCAGCTCAGTCACGTGCGAGGATACAGGTGAGTCATGCAAGAGAGAGAGAAAGTGAGCGAGAAAGAAAGGGAGACAGAGACAGACAGATAGAGAGAAAAAGACAGAGATAGAGAGAGAGAGAGAGAGAGAAAGACAGAGAGATAGATAGAGAGAGAGAGAGAAAGACAGAGATAGAGAGAGAGAGAGACAGTGATAGAGATAGAGATAGAGAGCATCAGGCAGTGCTGAGCACATCTGGACCCACTGGAGGGAGGGGGGGGCTCTTAGGCACCAGACGGGCTTCTCTGAGCACCTGAGCTCCCTGGAGCAGGCCACCCTGCTGGGGGATATTGACACTAGCGGGCGATCTAGGGAGCCATGTTGACAGTGACGACGGGGATGGGCTTGTCAGTTCCATCACACACGCCGCTAATTACACACACACACACACACACACACACACACACACACACACACACCCCATCCCTGAGACTGACAGGAGGCGTCATTCCTGAGACATACTGCATCTGTCCATGGCACAGATGGGAGGCATTTTACACAAGCACAACTGCATACTTTACTTATTATAATATGATGGGAAAAAGAAAACCTGCTTTGTATCTGCACTACATACTCACTATATCTTACAACTGCATACTTTACTTAGGCTACTACAATATGATGGAAAAAAGAAAACCTGCTTTGTATCTGAACTACGTACCCACTATATCTTACAACTGCATACTTTACTTAGTACAATATGATGGGAAAAAGAAAACCTGCTTTGTATCTGAACTACTCACTATACCTTACAATGTTAGTTTTTGTTACTGATTTAACAGGTATAGCAATTACAACAATTTAAAGGACATCGTTTCTTAAAATAGCATCTAGTGGATCATAATGCACTGTTTATTGACTAAGGCTATAAAATACACTTTAATTTGTCTGTGTAAATGTGAAGACACTTGTCGAAACAGTGAGTGTATTTTAATTGGTGCGGTGCCAACCATCGGGATTATATTAAATTAAAACACAGACAGTAGTCTGCACTGTTTGACAGCAAAACAGTAGTAAGTAAACACAGGGAGGCCAGGGAGAGTTTGAAGGGTCGGCAGAAACTTGGGCAGAGTTTGGGGTACGAGCCAAGCCAAGCCAAGCCAGGCCAGGGCTTGCAGCACTGTCAGCACGCTTCTCTGCGTCCAGCCATGGCAAGTGTGTGTGTGTCCACTCATGGCAAGTGTGTGTGTCCAGCCATGGCAAGTGTGTGTGTGTGTCCAGCCATGGCAAGAAGTGTCAGTGGCAGCTGCGGAGAGCCAGGAGCCAAATGAGTCCCAGGGCTCTTTTGTTGGGGCCAGTGTTGGTCATGCAGCCTCTGACCAGCTTGCCCTTTGCCTGTCTCTCCCCCTCTTTCTCCTCCCCTCCTCTTTCTTCTCCTTTGCATCTCTTCTCTCTTCTCTTCTCCCTTGACACCCCCCCTTCCAGCCCCTCTCCTCTCCTCCCCATGCCATCTTCTGTCACCTCTCCTCCATTCCCTCTCCTCCTCTCCTCCCCTCTCCTCCCTTTCCCCTCTGCTGTCCGTCCCCCTCTCTCCTCTCCTGTCTACACCCCCCATCTCCTCTCCTCTCCTCCCAATGCCCTCCTGTCACCTTTCCTCCCCATTCCCTCTCCTTCTTTCCTCCCCATCTCCTCACCTCTCCTTCTCTCTCTTCTCCTGTCCTTGCCTCCCCTCCCATCTCCATCTCCTCACCTCTCCTCTTCTTTCCTCCCAATCCCCTCCTGTCACCTCTCCTCCCCATTCCCTCTCCTCTTTTCCTCTCCATCTTCTCACCTCTCCTCCTCTCTCTTCTCCTATCCTTTCCTCCCCTCCTCTCCCCTCTCTTCTACCCAGCTGCCACTCCTCCCCTTCCCCCATTCTTTTTCTCTCCTGTCCACTCTTCGCCCCCTCCCCCAATCTTCTCACCTCTCCTCTCCTGTCCTCCACCCACCTCCACTTTCCTTTCCTTCCTTTCTCCTCTTCTACCCCCTCCTCTTCTCTCCTCTCTTCTCCTCTCTTCTCCTCCCCCCTCCTCCCATCTCCTCTTCTTCTCTTCTCTCTCCTCTCCCCCCTCCTCCCATCTCCTCCTCTGTCTCCTCTCCTGTCCTCCCCCCACCACCCACCGCTTGATGACCGCACCCTGACCGTGGCCCCTCTGTGGCCCCTCTGCTGCTTCACTGCCTGCCTGCCTGCCTGCCTGCCACTGGGCTGGGCCCTGCAGTGGCCGAGGACCTGGGCAGGCACCAGCTGGACCGGCTGGTGGAGCTGCTGACCCTGACGGAGTGCCAGGACCTCCACGCCGCCTTGGCCCAGCCGGAGGAGGACACCCTGGGGCACCTCGAGCGCCTCTCCCTGGAGAACAATGACCTCGGCCTGCGGCGGCGGCGGAGGGGTGTGGGCGGTAAGCATTGGTTGGCACAGGGGCTGGATCACCATCTTCCACATTAACCCCTTTCCAGTGACTTTCTTTATTAACCCCATCTGCTTCTCTCAGTCACTCACGCACTCACGCACTCACTCGTTGTCTGTCTGTCTGTGAGAATTCTGTCTGTTTCGTTCCTTGTTGACCCCTAAAGTCCATCTGTTCACTTAGTGTGTTTACTCAACCTGCACTTCACTTTATGTAAAACACACATGACCTTTCTCACCTCTTACTGTCTACATTAGTATCTGTTCTGTACTCTGTACTCTCTTTGCTTTCCCATCCTATAGTCTTTCTGTTGATTTTTCTTTTTCTGTTTCCACTCCTTATTTTTCCATCCTATGGCCT
>CM059270.1:28919176-28924176 GCA_030347295.1 Setipinna tenuifilis | reverse complement strand
ACATGTCCGGGACTGGGAGAGACTTGGGGGAATCTGATTGTTAGAAAAAATATCACGTCTCACTCCAACTGACCACCGATGCTGTCTGTCTTCCCACCCCTCTCCCCACACCCCCCCCCACCACCACCACCACCCCCCCAACACACACACACACACACACAGCAAATTCTACAGTGTTACATTAACTCTGAGATAGTCAGTCTTAACACTATGCCAGTGTTTGTTTTGTAGTTTTAAATTAACACTCACCCTTATATTCAATCCTTTGCAGATAATTCAACTTCTTGCAGTGAAATTTCACTTTTTAATCTTACACTTACACTCTACACACAAGTTAAATTAACCCTTTTGTCTCTCTGAGAGAGAGGGTCAGTTTTAACACTATGCCAGTGTTTATTTTGTCCCAATATTTGTAGCACTTTTAACACTCCTCCCTTCCATATGTAACTCCTTTACAGATAAATCAACTTTTTGCAGTGTAATTTCAACTGTAAATCTTACATGTACACTCTTAAATGAACCCTTTTGCTGAACACTGGGAAATTAACTCTGAGAGTGTTGCTGTGCAGAGGTGGCCAAGAACATCAACCAGGCCAAAGCCCTGAGCCTCCAGCGCTACGTGGACGAGTACCACAGCCGCATCGAGCGCATCACGGCTGAGGAGGACAACGCCAGGAAACAAGCAAACGAACAAACAAACAGACAGACAAACAGACAGACGCTTACAGGGAAAGGAGCCATACGGCAATGTAAGTTACCCATAATCACCACTAGACAGCATTTCTATGAACTATGGGCTGGACTATACTGTAGGTTTATGGTGAATTTACACTTGAGCTAACAGTCCAGGTTACTTGATGTTAACGCCATCAAATTTTGGTGTTTGCTTTTCACATTACAAGAGTTGTCAGCAAAATGAACTGTCATCATTGTATTATATCATTATTCATATTATTAGTTATCACAATTATATCTAGCAAAACTGTACTGCCAGTAAGTGAACATAATACAGAATTATCTGATTACGCTGATGTTTGACTGACAGTGATGTTTGACTGACAGTGAGGGATCTGACGAGGCAGGACCTGGAGCTGGTGGTGGAGCGCCGGCCGGTGACCCCCAACCCCCGGGGCCTCCTGGACGGGGTGTGGCCCCTGCTCTATGGCCTCCTCCTGGGCTTCTCCAGCGCCTTCGTGGTGAGTGTCGCCGCCCTGCTGGTGACTGTGCGCATCTGCACCAGCAGGCAGAAATGCCCAACCGGCCGCAGCGGGACAGGCAGCAGCCACCACCTGGCGACGGGTCATCGAGAGGGAGGTCAGCTGACCAGTGTCGTGACGACCTTGGAGCCGGCCACACGTGAAGCAATATACACCCCTTCTCTCATCCCTTCGTCTTGAACATACCAAATGAAATTATCACTCAACAGATTATGTTACCCTGAAAGAATGCTTTAATTACATTAATCATGTATGAATGTCGGGATATATGAATAAAAATAAACCAGTATTATTGTCGGGTTCCTGTTAAACCCATAAAAGAAATATGGAAACTGACACCTAAGACTTGGATGTTTCTTTGCCTCCTTATCTTCCGCCTGCGCGTGTACATGCGATATCCCCTGAGGAGTAGAGGTGGAAAGCAATTACCTCGCTAAAACTACTTTTATTACATAAAGGCGAGATGCACCTAAAAGGGCCCCATCCAGATGTCCCAGAGGATGCCAGAGAGGGGCTAAAAACCTGCCGAATATGGTGTAATCACTGGATCATTCTGCTACAGGATATGACAGGAGAAGTCTTCATAGCACCTGAGTTAACCTCCGATGCATGTCTATCAGAGCTAGGGCAAAATAGAGTGATATTGTTAGAGGATTTTTAGACGAGTGTGATATCTCTCAAAGCTGATTTTAATGGATCTTGTTTCCAGCTTATGTTTACTGTCACATGAGCTAGCCTACTTCACAGTGATGTAAGATCCGTGTCCGTAATGAAATTTCTCATATAGGTTTACCTGAGGATGATGTAAGACCATTATTTGTTAGGAAATTTTAGAAGAGGCTCTTGTGTAGTGTAAAAGCTACTTTTAAAAACTCAAGCAGGACATGATTCATTGAAACTGAAGAGCATTCTGCTGGGGTATTAGTAATAATCAGAAACCCCACACCGCAGCATATGAGGGAAATGCGGGAACAGCTATGACTCATGTCTATACTAATGATAGGGAAATGACGCTGAAATGCTATTTGCCCAGATGCCAGGATGGTGTTTTGTCGGAGGACGTGAATTAAACTGTATTTTGTCTTTGGGAATGGGATGGCAGGGGGCGATGCTGTCTGCCAAACTGCAAACAGCCGATCATTCAGCATGATATTTGTTTCCCAGACCCTGTCTGTTCCTCTGAGGGTCATACAAAGAAGAGATCAGTATAATGCAATTAACAGTGGCAGATGTGTCTGAGACACTAATTTCACTGCATGTCCTACTCTACCCAGTATGTCTGTGGAAGTGACAATAAAACACCCTTGTATCCCTTGTATGCTTGACAAGTGTTATCATTCCACTCTAAACAGTGAAGCCCAAACTGAACGTTCTAAAGTTGCAATACCTCACATGTCCATTGGGGGCTGGCTGCAGAAGCGAGCAACTTCCTATAGAACCCCATGTTATAAAGTCAATTTTCACAGCAAAGATAAACGTATTTACGGCCTGGTTCAAATAACATTTTTGGTGTGTTTCGGTTACATTGACATTATTAGAATGAACTGTCAAAGATGGCCGTGCCAAGAACCTTCACTTTAAGCCTCACCCAGTCTGTGAGAAAGTTTATGTGTATGAAAGTTTATGTGTGATGTCACAGAGGGTTAGTCCAATCTTCTTATATACAGTCTGTGGTCTCTACGGTCTGAGACACAAGAACTAGTGGTCAGAGAAAGTGGGGCAATGTAAAGTACTTTATATCAAATAGTCTCTTTCACTTATTAAATTGTTGTCTTCACACTAACAGTGGTTACCACCCAAAGGTATTCTGCTTAAGTTCTGCTTTTGAACAGTACTGTTACACTGACACCATATCTAAGCTGTTATGCTATCTGACTCTGTGTTACACTTTCAACATAGTAAGTCTGACAAGTCACAAAGATATAAAGACCTTCTAAGAGACACAGAAAAACGACAAAGACCAAAACAAAGAAAAGAAGACAACTGTATGCCCAAACTTCACACATGGGAACAGTTCCAGCCGCTCCCCAACAGAAACCCAGAGTTTGTTTCTCACCTGTTCCCCATTTTCATTCGTCGAGACGCTTTCTCTCGTTTTGAAGTTATGCTTCATCCCCACTCAGTCTCTCTCTTACTTCCATAATTGAACTAATTACTTCATTATACAAATCTCGCCTAATGTGCTTCAGGAACCAGACAGCTTGGATTAATGGCGGTGCTAAGCGGCAATTAGAGTCAATTAGTTCATAAATCAACATCTAAACAAATTAAGGAGGGAGTGGGAGCGGGAGTGGGAGGGGGAGAAGGAGAGGGAGAGGGAGAGGGGGAGGCAGGCGCTTGCTGGAGGCAGTGTCTGGCCGAGGGGGCCACGGCCCGCAACAGATTCAAGATGGCGGAAGATGGATGCCACGGGCCTTCAAAACGCTCGCGGGGCAACCTCATTTCTCTCTCACGGAGACAGCTCAGATGGGCCAGGGTGGCACGCAAAGTCAAATACCACATTACTGTGATGATGGAGGAATTAGCTCAGTGCTACACACACACACACACACACACACACACAGACACATACACACACACACACACACACACACAGATACACACACACACACACGGTGTCCTCTTCCCCTGTGTGATAGGATCATTTACCTCCAAACGATGCTATCTCCATTACGCTGATGTTCAGCACTTTGGTGTTCGTGTCTTGCTGTGGCATAACATTTTGTCAATGACGATTACATCTTCATTGACGAAACCCTATGAGTCTTGGGTCATCAAACACGTTAATGATTTTAGTACACCCCACAGATAAATATTTTGAGCAGCAAAAACATAAGGACAGGACTGTCTTTCTCATGTTAATATTACCATCCAAATAAATGTGGAAAATCGTGGCATAACATCTTGCCAAAAAAGGAATTCCTTGGTAGCCTGGTAAACCTGCCCCTCATACTACACTTAATTTTATACAGAGAGTCTGGCTGTGCTGTATTAACAGACATTTTCTTTCTGAAGGTGTAGACTAGCTTAAAATGGTTGGATCTGCCTTTACCCAATCGTTTATGGCTTGTCGTGACATGTGCGAATAGCCTGGCTATAAGCTTGCCTACGCACTACAATTTAAATGTAGCACACAAAGTCGCTCTGTTCACTGATTGGTTAGGCAAGTTTTTGCCTGAGACAACCATGTCAATGGAACCGCAGCCAGACCAACTGTACAAAATGAAATAAAGTACAAGGACCTGGTTTACCAAGCTAGTGCATTGGTACCTGAACTACCTAACCTATAGTATGCATTGGGTGTGGTTTTAGCCAAGCACAGGAGCAAAGGGCACCACACTTACAAAGCTACTTACTGACAGAGGGCACACACTGGCAAACAACTGCCATTTTGTACCACATACACCATAAGCACAGACAATAACATCAAAAACAGCAAAAACAGACATGATAGAGAATTAATTTTGCACAAACAACAAGCAATCTGGTCACAGTAGAAAGAGCAGACAGATGTTGAAACGGGGGCTGGTGAACGCATGGGTGAAATCTGATCATTTGTCACACGGATATTCCCAGTCTCTCGTAATGCATGATCTGCCTACAAACAGAGGCTGTCATATGAGTTTGGAATTTAAAACTCCCCTCCAAAGGGATAAAGCATTCTGTTCACTTCACTTCACAGACTGTGCTAATCCTTCCATCCTTCCATCTTCTTGATTGCGTGACATTCATTTAATTTATGTACATGACCAGACACATGCAAAATGTTGCTCACTTTATTTT
>CM059270.1:28891676-28911676 GCA_030347295.1 Setipinna tenuifilis | reverse complement strand
AAATGACATCACTCTGAATGACTATTTGTGCATAATTAACAAACACACATAGACACGCACATGCATGCATGTGTGCAAGCAGACAAACAGACACACACACACACACACTCACTCTCACACACACACACAAACACACCATACACACACACACACACACACACACACACTCTCTACCAACAATAAACATGAAGACAGTCGCTGAAGTAGGCCTTGGCTACTGTTTGTGTGTAGCCCAAAAGAGTGTCTGCACAAGGGGCCTGCGGCAAACCACACAGACAATGATTTACAATTTGTTTGTTTTTAGGTGCGACAACAAACTAATTTAATCGCATTTCACACGAGCCACGGTCCAGTGGCCTAATTGGACTTTAAGTAATTAGCCGTCCCCTTTTACCAGAGGCCATCTTCATCACTCAGAGGCTGAAATGAGTCGCCACGGTGAGTCTCGGTGCGTCTAAAGGCCCCTCTGTGCATAGCTGAGGCCAACCATGGAAAGACCTTACATTACATTACATTACATTACACTTAGCAGACGCTTTTATCCAAAGTGACTTACAAAAAGGAGGACATAAGCTAACAGAGGTGAAGAGGAACACAGAGTAAGCAGACTACCTTCATACATACAAGGAGATACATGTGCCTAAGTAAGTTTCCCACAGCAAGGACACTACAGACACACATACTTCCTACATAGGGAGAATTATACAAGCATGAGACACCTAGGGACAGAGTTGGTTTAGTGGTTGTTAATGTTGTTACTTTTGTTAGGAATAAATGGATGACATGAATTAATATTTGCCATCGTTGATCAGAGATGGCCTCGGCATGGCCATAAACAAGTGGCATCCTCCAGCGCTCCCCCAGCACTGAGACAGCACACAGGAGATGAACGCCGCCCCCCAGACCCCCCCCTGAATACTTGCACATTAGGGGGGGGCACAATGGGTCATATTAGTAGGGGTGCCGCGAAGGGGGGGTTGGGGGGGTCGGTAGATCAGGACGATTCAGGGGGCCCAGAGCATCACAGGGGCCCCCAGTGGACTATTATATCATTTCGGGTGGGGGGGGGGTCCAAAATTATTTTCTTTCAGGGGGCCTACAATTTCTAGCGGCGCCCCTGCATACGAGCCGGCCTGCTGGCTGTTAGAGGGGGGAGCAATGGCATCTGTTCATCACTGTCAAACGGCAGTCAGCCTCACAGAGAATTTCACAAGCGCCCTCTCGGACACCCTGTCATCTGTGAGAGCAGATAAAACGCGATGACTCACCCCTATTTGAAGCCCAGCCGAGCCGACAGCAGCAGGCTTTGGATTTTGGGCCGTGCTAATGTAATTCGCCTCCTGACTTATAATTCGCCTGCAGAAAATGTGATTCTCCGTTGTAATGAAAGGTCGGAGCAGCACTTTTTACCGTAAGATTTTCTCCGTAAAAAAAAGCTGGTATTAAGTCTGGACCATTGAAATTTCTGGCCTGCGCTCCATCATTCCATAAGTGAAATATTTTGCCTGGACTAAGCCTCCATTTCTAGCCACTGTTGGGGGGCTTGGAATAAACAGGTTTTGAGCTATTTTCATATTGTGTAACCCCACTAATCTTGTGTTGGCCTGAAGTTCTCATCAGTTAAAAAAAAAAAGTTTAAGCTCTTATAAAACTTTTTTTAACAGAAAAATATGAACTACGGTCAGGCCATGGCAAGTACTACTTCAAATCTTGGTAATGTGTAGTCCAAAAAGCCAGGGTGAGTGAAATGTCACCAACATCGTTTGAAATGTACAGCAGGCCCTCAAGGTTTTCCTGTGTTGCTCTGTAGATGACATAAACATTCAAGTAATAGGAGTAGCAGTACAGGCACCTGACTGAGTGATGTGCCTTTTGAAGGACAGTGAAAGCAAAACAAATGTGGAATGTATCACATATTACTTAAATGTTTTCACAGTTATGGCTCATGTATGAAGTTATGGCTCATGTATGAAGTTATGGATAATGTATGAAACTGTTTGGAAGTCATGACTAAGGTATGAAGGGGTCCACACAGTCAGTAAACAGGCAATCTCTTTCTGAGATAACTTGAGGGGAAAAACAAGCAGCTACCATGTGAAGATGGCCTGAAACACCTGCTTCCACCAGTCAAGAAGGACATTAAACTCCACAAACACACACACACACACACACACACACACACACACACACACGGACGCACGCTCACATACACACACGCTCGCATACACACACACACACCAGTGATGTGTAGGCCGCGGTCACTTTTAAAATAATATTTGAGCCGAAATATATTTTCGACACTTTAACCACACACACACACACATTATGTTCTGAGAGGAAAGTGTGTGTGATAAAAGGGCCGTGTTGTGTGACATTCAAGGACATTTTGTCAGAAAAATACCCATTGCAAATGTTACCACATTTGGTTTCAGTTTAAGAGCAGAGGTGTCAATCCCAGGTTCAGGAAGTAGAAACCCTGCCACAAATTTGATCCAAACAGCTCTGAATCAGCTGATCGTAATGAGCACTCAAGACAGGTAGATCAGCTACTCAGTGAACTCATCTGTGTGAGAAGGAAAATGTGGCAGGGTTTTTACTTTCTGGACCCGGGATTGACACCTCTGTTTACAGTAAGAGAGACGTCATCTGAAAAGGGAACATAACCAAAAGGAAATGGTATTTGGGTGTGTGTAAAAATGTGAACAATTATAATTTCCTTTTTGTTACGTTCCCTTTTCAGATGAACTCTGACTAAAGGTTAATGTGCATTTTGCTGACAAACATCTTGTAAAACCACACAGCACATCGCTTTACCACACATCCTTTCTTCTCAGAACAAAAAATGTGTGTGTGTGTGGGTGGGTGTGGGTGTGTATAGTATTACATTGGCTGTGTGCTGGACTGCTGTGTGTGTTTGTGTGTGTGTGTGTGTTTTCTGTCTGTCTGTCTGTCTGTCTGTCTGTCTGTCTGTCTGTCTGTCTGTCTGTCTGTCTCTAGACAAGCTAGCAGGGGCACTGCCACTAATACCCACTTACCAGGCAACCTGTGTGGTCCTCCAGTATCGTCTTTTTTCTGTGCAGCTGTTACATAAACTCTCCCATCTTTAGTTTTTCTGTTGGTTTACATCATCACACTCGACACACTTCTGTTTTTTATGTGTCTACATTTGTTGTTTGAAGGAAATCTGTGAAGTCAAGTACAGAAGTACAGAACTCCCCTCCTGAGTGAGTAAGTGAGTGAGTCAGTAAGTCTCGCTCGCTCTCGCTATCTTTCTCTCTCTCTCACACACACACACACACACAAATATACACACACACTTTCTCTAAGAAACACACAAAGGCACATGCACATAGCATTGGAGGGAAAGTTTATTTGCAAAACTTTCAAGCTGATACAATGGAATGGATATGTGTTTTTAAAAAAGACATCCTCAAACCTATGTGTAGTACATGGCCTAATGTTTCAAATAGTGCATGTACACTATAGTTGACAAATTCCACCATAAGATTCTCTTACCACTCAAAAAACAGTCATTTATGTTCAAGAGACCAAATGTTTGAAATTAATTTAAAACCTAACATTTGCTGCCATCTGGTGGATTTGTTGTTAAGAAGTAGCAAGGTGTGTGTTGACAAAGGCCACTCCTTACAAAAAAAAAAATATTTGAGATTACATGTAAGAAACCAAACAAGAGAATACACAGATCCAGAAATAGTTCTGTTAGCCAGTGTGCGACTTGAACTTAATTTTTTTTTTTTTTCGTTTTTTAAACACACACACAAAAAAAGAAAAATAATCATAGACTACCCACATGGGTTGTTACCAAGGCTGCATGTAGATTGATAAACATTTTTTTCTGGCAGTTGTGTTAAGATATGGTCTAAGCTATTAATACCCATCCTAGTATGGAAACATTATTTACTTCATAACACTTTTTGATGATTAGGTGCACGTTTGTGTTTGTGTCACAGAAATTTGCATACTTGGCATATTTAGTCATTAGGCGCGTTTGGATAAGGGTAGACGTCTACAGACGGCTGCAGCCGGCTGTAGTCAGCGATGCATTGTGGGATGGAAATGTTGCATTATGGTTAGACTTTGTGTCAGAGTTGCCAGAAAAGCGTGGCGCTGTCACAAAAACGTCACAAGGTCAGATGACCTAAAAACCCATGTGATGTAGCCGTTTGTAGCCGTCTGTAGACAAAAGGTGCAGCCGCTTGCAGTTGCTTTTTCCGCGGCTACAATCGTCTAACTAACGCCTCCGTGGTGACGCAACTGTGCCCTGGTTGGTTTAAAGTTCATTGACGTCTGGACACGGAACTTCTCATCATATATGTACGTTATTTTAGTCCAGTTTGAAGACATATCTTTTCTCTCTCTTTTTAGCTTGTTCTGGGGCGTGTATCTGATGCTGTCAAGCTCAATCTTTTATTGATTTATGTATTTGTTAATCTCGTTTTTATTGTATTGCTTTGTGTCAGTACCTATACCTATTAATGATCTTTGGGTTATGGTTTTGCCGTGTTATTTTTCATCCTTGTGTTGTGCAGCACTTTGGGACATCTCTGTTGTTTTGTTTAAATGTGCTATTAAAAAAACGACTCGACTTGACTTGAAGTCTCAATGCACCCTACTACAACCGCCCGCCCCCTTCTTGTCCCTCACGCACAGCACATGACTTCTCCGCCATCTACTACGAAGATCAGGTGGTGTAAACAAAAGACTTGTGTCCGACTTGACCGCCGCCTTTTAAACACCCGCCCATGCTGCGAGGCGGAGTTCTTGCTGACGCATGTAGCCGAAGTTAGACAGCCGTAGACAGACCGGTGTGCTACACGAACGAGCCTAATATAACATTACATTTAGCTGACATTTTTATCCAGAGTGACTTACAGTGAATTAGGTACAGGAACAGTCCCCCTGGAGCGACGTGGGGTTAGATGCCTTGCTCAAGAGCACTCCCGCCACAGATGAGGTTGCAGGAGAGCACTGGTTATTCACTTCCCAACACACATTTTTTACTACTGGTACAGGAATTACAGCTGCAACCCTCAGATCCCAAGACCAACTCCCCAACCATTAGGCCACAGCTGCCCCTCAGACCCCCACCCCACTCAAGAGAGGCCAAAAACTTCAGGCGAAATGTTACATTAGCAAAGAGGGCTAACACATGCTAGTCCTGAAACAAGGCCATTAATATAGGTGATGAAATCAAAGCAATGTGAAGTAATTGAAGTGAGAAACGTGATGCATCGTGATGCATCGAGATATCAAATCGAATCCTTAGCTCAATAATCGTAATTGAATCGAATTGAATCGTGAGATGAGTGAGTCACACCTCTATGACTGACTATGCATTGAGACTGGACATGCAGTCAACTGGATTAGTAATGACCAGAGGAGCAGTGTTCCTTCCACCATCCAAAGGCTCAGGGCTGAACAATGGATACACTGTGCCATTGAACTGTACACGTTTAAAGGAGAAGAGCAGGTCCCAGTAACCTGCATTATAAAAGGAGAGCATCTTTGCCCCAATGTCCACAAACACCCCAACCCTGTCCAGTCTTTGCATAGGTTTAAAAGGGACCAGACCATCATCAGTTAATCCCTCATACGTGCCATTTCGTAGCCTTATTGCCCAAATACCATGCTCTGAGTTTGAAGAAACCTTTTCTTTCCTCTTAGTGGTCTCTCTCACAACTCCAAGATACCACATTGTCTTTCCCTTGACCTGAACCTCATAGTAAAACCTCCCAGAGGAGAAGCCCTGTTTCCCATGCACAAGATGGTAGATTTCAAACCGTTTTGGGTGGTCAGGGTGATCCTGACGATTTGTTGTTGTCTTCACTTGTTTCCTATCGTCAGACACGATTAGGAAGTGATTTGCAGTGTCAAGGTCCAGAGTGATGTCCACTGTGGGGAGAAAAGGCATATAGAGGGTTTTAGGTATCCCTTGGGCCAACACCACCATTCTCTCAGACGTTTTACAACTACAGACATTTAGAGTTGGATACAAAATACAAACCGGCATTCTCTTTTATCTCCATCTCTATGAGACAAGAAAAAAAAACGTTTGATCAGTGTCTCTTGTTATTACATCCAACTGGATACTTTAAAACACTACCAGTAATGTCTACAAACTGAGCTAAGAGGTTATGTTATGCTGTGTCTGATGTAAAGCAATGTATATGATCAGCAAATACTGTGCCATAGCAATAAAACATGTCAAACTGTTTAAGCATTGGGTGAGCTAGTTTAATACTACGACACAAATGTTTTAAGACTATCCAGTGTCTACTTACCCAATTTACAAAGGCGCAACTGCAAGTTATCTCTGTCTTCAACTGTGAAGTTGTAACTGCGTTGTGGCGTGAAATGCTGCATGCTCATTTTGTAGTACTGGTCTTGTCTGTCCGCTCTGGTCTTAATGAGTAGCCCAGTGTTGACTATCAGCAGCACAACACACAACAGCCCCACAAGCATCACAGACGTTTTGTAACAGGCTTGGGAGAGAAAATAAAGAAAATTATGACTTTTTTTCTCATTAAATGAGGTAAAGAAAAAACAGCAAAGCATACAGAAAAAAATATTCTGATTTACCCTGGACACCTCTGGACCTATGTGCTCCAAAGTGATTGAAATTGACATATTCTTCATTGCTTGTACGTTTGTAGCTGAGTATCTCCTCCTGGGCATCAGCCAATTCCATTGTAATTTAGATAAAGACTGTCCCAAAGATCGGTCCGGTCTATGCCGAGGTCTGTTGTGTCTTTCCCACAAAGAAGCCAAGAACCAATTTAAGACCCAAAACCAGGAAGAGAAAGTAACTGAATGGCCAGTTTACAATCATTTTCTGTTTCTGTTCCTGGTTTGGCCTTCCAACCTGTGGGTGTTATACTGGTTGAAGTTGTTTGTGATGGTAAAGGGTAGACCCTTAAATTATCTCAAATGTGCATCACAACTGAGCATCTCTTAAATATTTAGTTGATTAATTATTTTTGCACCGTAGTAAATGTAATTGTATCTGACTACTGTATATACCAGGGCCAATCAAAAAGTAATGCATTTTGCTTTATCACAAAAGAAATAACAAACATAAACACTGTGTACATTAAAATGAAGCTGTACACCATGGGATTACATTGGTACTTCTCAGCATAGTCACTACATCGTTCGATAGCAATATTCCACCTTCGAGTGAGGGCATGTCTCCCAGCTGGGTTAAACTGGGTTGCTCACTTCCTCATAATTTTCATAAGTTGGTGGATTTCTGCACCCTGTGACCCTCTCCTCACAGGTCAGTTGCCTTAACCGTTAGGCCACCCCTGCTCTGTAAGAATAAGAATACGAAGAATAAGGCTGACGGTCAATAGTCTGACGAAGCCATTCAGATCAACAGGGGGATGAAAGGTTAAATGTCCCCAACATGGGTGAAATTAACTTCACATTAAGCCCACATACATTTACAAGTTAGACATTGTTGGAAAAGATGCATGATATATATTTCATGATCTGTATAATAGCCTACCAGAAAGAATTGCTTTTTATATACCTAATTGATGACATCTACTGTACCAGAAGAGGTAGGGCTACAGGAAGAAGGCACTCAATGTCAAATACACCAGCCATCCCCACGATGCCCTGTTGCAGCTGCTGCCTTTTGGCAAACGGTATTAAAGTCTTTGAGCCAAGACAAGCAGGGACTCCTTTTCCACCAGGCCATTAGACTCCTTAACACCCTGTGCCACTTTATTGCTTAATGTAAATGAGGCTATGTATACATATATGCTGTGAGGGGGTGGAGACCTACATGTTTACTGTTGCATTGTATAACTTGAGAAAATCATCGTATAAAGACATTTCCACATTTATCAAATGAGATGCATTTGATTGCACACCAGGACGTTTTTTTTTTTTTTTCTTAATTAATGCTTCAATGAACACAGTAACAAGGACAGAGTTACGCAACATCATGGCATGTTCGGTTTACACGTAGTGACATCATCGGTGCCATGTTGAAGTGTTGTTGCTAGTCTGCCAGTAGCGCAATTAGCAGCCTGGTTTTAAGGGGATTCAGGGCAAAATAGCCAAGTGGCAACAGGATTTACAACCATGGAAATCGACACACTCCTTGGAGCTTTTACCGGTAGGTCAACGTGGTTACTGCCTTCCTTTTAGGTCGGACAAGAAGTGGATTCGAGCAAGAAAGAGTACAGTTTCCTGCTACCTGTTAGATAACTTAGCAAACCAAGAAGGAGCTGCCCAATGCGACCCAGTTGCACATAGCCGTACGACCAGAGGCTAATATCAGTGAGCTAACAAGCCAACTCGCTGCACCCAGTTTATTTTTCTTTTTTTTACTGTTACTTAGTACAGTTTCTTAACTAAGGGTTGTAGTACCATCTAAGCTTCTTGTATCCAACTGTCTGACGCAAACCCCGCGTATTTATTTAGCTAATATATGGCTGGCTAGGTGAGATGAACTGTTCTACATGCTATAGTTAGCTTTCAACTAGCCAGCTGGTCGGCTAACCACCTCACCGGCAACTTCGCCGTTATTCATTAAGCTTGTCGAATATGCATTGTTTTTTAACGTATTGTGAAACACTGATTGTCTGAGTAGACACCGGTGTCTCTAGACTTCATTTTAAGTACTTCTTCTGTCATGTTGCGAAGAAATGTTCATTTATCCTGGTTAGCTAGCTATGGCTAGCTTGTCAATTTGCTCAACGTTAGCCATGACCATAAATTATGGCAAGGGTATGTTTCTAATCCAGCAATCGTCAGATTACGTTTGGAGTGAGTTGGGAAAGGTTAATGTATACCAGTGATGACAAATATGTCATGTCAAAATCTCAAGATGGTTATTATAGTCTAATTAACAAAATGCATTGCAGCCACTGAGCAATAATGCTTATGGGTTCATGTAGGCAGACTTACTAATGTGTCATGAACCGTGTGTCCTACAGTGACCCTTGTCAACCCGTCTTTGCTCAATAGAACTATGCACCACCATCGTTGCTTTGATTTTGGCCCAGTTGCATTTTAGAAGTACACTGCCGGTGTTGACAGAAGTGTCCCAAAGTTGAGGATTGGTGATCGAAATAAGTAGCCTATTTACTCTGGAGTCATCCTGTCAAACCACACTAGGGGTGACCACTGCTGTTTCATTGCTTCGATTCCGTCTTCCCTTAGATTTCGAAAAGAAGGGGAAGAAGGAGTCTTGCCCAGTGTTGGATCAGTTTCTGTGTCACGTTGCCAAAACCGGGGATACATTGTGAGTATGGTTTTACCTAACTGTGGACCCTGATGCAAATCACCACTTAAAGCATATAATTTCAGTTATCTTTTTTTTTTTTTTAAGATCTCAGAATTTGTAACCAAAATACCATTCTCAAAACTCTTAATGATCGCCCTTTTCCCCAGGTTTTACTTTTTTTGTTTTGTTTTCTTTTTTTTCCCTCCCAGGATCCAGTGGTCTCAGTTCAAAAGCTACTTCCTCTTTAAGCTGGAGAAGGTGATGGATGACTTTCACGCGTCATACCCAGATCAGCGGGGCCCAGCCAATCCCAACGTAGAGTACATTCCCTATAGTGAGATGAAGGAGAGGATATTGAAGATTGTGGATGGGTATAAAGGGTGAGTGCAGTGTTTTGATCCAGGAGAACATGATATTCTCTCTCTCTGCAGCTCTCCTTGTCTGTCCGTGTGTGTGTCTGTCCGTGTGTGTGTGTCTGTCCGTGTGTGTGTGTCTGTCCGTGTGTGTGTGTCTGTCCGTGTGTGTGTGTCTGTCCGTGTGTGTGTGTCCGTCCGTGTGTGTGTGTGTGTCCGTCCGTGTGTGTGTGTGTGTCCGTCCGTGTGTGTGTGTGTGTCCGTCCGTGTGTGTGTGTGTGTCCATCCGTGTCTGTGTGTGTGTGTCCGTCCGTGTGTGTGTGTGTGTGTCCGTCCGTGTGTGTGTGTGTGTGTCCGTCCGTCCGTCCGTCTGTGTGTGTGTGTGTCCGTCTGTGTGTGTGTGTGTGTCCGTCTGTGTGTGTGTGTGTGTCCATCCGTGTGTGTGTGTGTGTGTCCATCCGTGTCTGTGTGTGTGTGTCCGTCCGTGTCTGTGTGTGTGTGTCCGTCCGTGTGTGTGTGTGTGTCCGTCCGTGTGTGTGTGTGTGTGTCCGTCAGTCCGTCCGTCTGTGTGTGTGTGTGTCCGTCTGTGTGTGTGTGTGTGTCCGTCTGTGTGTGTGTGTGTGTCCGTCTGTGTGTGTCTGTCTGTGTGCGTGTCTGTCTGTCTGTGTCTCTGTCTGTCTGTCTGTCTGTCTGTCTCTCGTTGACTGTCATGGTTAAAGCTGTGATGGCATTGGCTCCTATGATGTGTTGCCAGGCTTTTGTGTGTAGCTTCTGTCAGCTTTGTGTGTGTTGTGTTCATCCATTTGGCTGACTGGCTCTGATGGGCCCTGTGTATGCTGGTCCTTTCATTTATTAAGAATTAAAGAGAGGCTTGTGCAGATGCTCTAGTGCCATATTGTGTACTGAACAACACAAAGTCCTCATTTTGAGATGACTTCACATTCATCAGAATCAGAATCCTTTTTATTTGCCAGGCACACTTACATATACAAGGAATTTGTTGATGTTTGCCGTTAGATCTCCACACAAATAATACAATACAATAAATACAAAATACAATAGAAATAGTGTGGACTCGTAGTGCATGCATATCACATGGAAAACTGATTAAGAAATTAGTTATGGTGATGTGAAAGGCAGGGTTATTTTTGTTTATTCATTTTTTTTTATTTTTTTTTATTATGTAAAAACATTTTTTCTTTAGCTGATCTCAAGAGGGGATTTAAAAGTCCTGCCATGTATTCCTTCTGCCTGTGCTCTCAACACAGCTGATTTTACTAACTAGCTCATCTACCTAGGATCAGCCGGTTCAGTGAATTGGCTGGAATAAGTATGTGGCTGGACTTCTACTTTCTAAAAGCCAGGATATCCGCCTCTGTCATAGTCAAGCATGTTTGGCAGTTGTGTTGATGGACATTGCTGACAATGTCTCCCTCTTTCTTACAGCATTCCCTTCACAATCCAGCGGCTTTGTGAGCTCCTAACGGAGCCCAAGAGGAACTACACGGGGACTGACAAGTTCCTCAGGGGTGTGGAGAAAGTAAGCAGATTCTTATTTTATCTTGCTGCCATTAGTTCATAAAAGCGCTTTTGCACACCTCTGTAATTTTGACAGGTGCGTAGGATAACATCCAAGTAAGGCTGTCAATTTGTAGAAAACAACATCCTACACACTATCTTATCCACCAGCAAACTTTAATAGGCTACAACGTTTCGATCATCAGACCTTCTTCAGGTAAGTTTGCTGGTGGATGAGAGAGTGTGCGGGATTTTCTTTTCTACATCTTGCTGCCATTCAAACCCGATTAAAAAAGATCTAATTGACCTTTACCTAAACCACGCCCTCGGAACACATACTGACCAGTCACAGGGCGACACTTTCATGAAAACATTCCATTGGCTCCTATATCCATATCTCAAGACATAATATTGGTTGAGTTGGCATGGAATGACACAGTATTTAAGGCAAAGGGTCAATTACTTAAAGCTGTCATGAGTCACATAAAATGCACATATTACATGCAGAGCAGCAGCTTGGCAAAGGGCAGTCCGCACACAACTGCTTGGGCCCTCATCCATGCCACTATAAACTGACAAACTCTACACTTTAGCAGTAGCTAGACAGTTTTTCAACAGCTAGACAGCTGTGCATTTCTGCCCCAACAGACTCTTGATTGTATGTGATGTGATGCACCAGTCCAGTCGTATGCCCTCTCTGACTTTTAGATGTGTTCCTGTTGCTTTTCAGAACGTAATGGTGGTCAGCTGCATCTACCCTCGCTCCGAGTGAGTACATTTTTCAGTGGGGACTTCCTAGCACTTCTGACTCTTCTTAGACTGCTGCATCTATATGCAGCTATAGCTGTCAAGAAGCATGTTGTGTGACAGTCATGCATTACATTTCCAGTGCAAACAAAGATTAAGGCATAGGAAATATTATGAGAAGTACACACATACACATACACACACACACACACACACACACACACACACACACATATAATATTATACTTTTTTTCCCCAAAGGAAAAATGGTTCCAGCCACATGGGCAGAGTGAATGGGGTGGTGATGTCAGGAAATTCGTCAGTCTACACAGACAGGTGAGACAGTCCACGCGGATCAGTAAGGCAGTTGAACATTGGAGAATTCTTTTAAAAAATGACTTGATCGACTTAGTCAATACTTCAACAATCCACCAGCACAGTCATTACCCAAGTTTCAATGATGGTTGGCATAATGCATTCAATACTTTCCCTCCGCCCGCCCCCTATCTCTTCTCTCTCTCTCTCTCTCCCTCTCCCCCTCTCTCTTTCTCTCCCTCTCCATCTCTCTCTCTCTCTCTCTCTCTCCACCCCCCCCCCCCCTCTCTCTCTATCCTTCTCTCTCTCTCTCTCCCTCTCTCTCTCTCTCTCTCTCTCTCTCTCTCTCTCAGGAATGTAAATGGTCCAGGCTCTCCTAGGACCCTGGGAAGACCCTCTGCGAAGCTGTCCTTCTCAAGTCTGGCAGCCACCAACGGCCTTCCCGACAGCACAGAGAGCAAGGAGTCCCCCACGGCATCAGCACAGAAGGCTCTCAGGTACGACCCCTGCGCTCAGGTCAAGGGTTAAGGTCATTTACTTTGTTATCCCTCCAGGGGAAATTCAGGTGGCCCAACATTGGACCTAGGCAGGTGGAATTCGGTGGCCCTGAATTAGGTGGCCCAACATTGCACATCGCATCCAAACATACTGACAGAAGTACCGCTTGCTTCTGGAGCCCTGGAGCTCAGTCACCCATAATGGGTGGGCTTAAAGCCCCTTTTACTTAATCAGGTCATATAGACATTCAGTCAGATTTGGCCAAATCAGATTCATGGTCCTCAAGGAAAGAAAGTACTAGCGCACAGGTGAAAAGTAGCAGAGTAGAAAGACCATTACTTGCATTTGCCTGGAAATTTTTCCTGAAAATTGTTTTTTGAAATAAGAAAGATTGTTCTGTCTTGATCAAAAAGATTGTTCATGTACAGTTACACAGTTAAACCAAACACACAAACATCAGCACACAGCTCATAAAATAGAAGCACATTGGCGGAGAGTTTGTATAACCGATCTAAATAAATAATCTCTTTAGTGATTCATCCTCCTCCTCGTCATCGTCATCTTCATCATCATCCTCCTCATCGTCGTCGTCGTCCGAGGCGGACTCGTCCCACTGCGGCCCGATGAAGAACAAGCACCTGCAGGAGGAAGACGAGGAGGACGAAGGCTCCGCCGAGGCCCAGGGACAGGAGGCCAAGCGGCCCAAGTTTGACAAGGAGGAGCAGGAGGAGGAAGAGGAGGAAGAGGAGGAGGAGGAGGAGGAGAATGAGGAAGATGACGAGGATGATGAGTACGAGGAAGGGAAGTTCTCGCCGGACCCCATCGAGCCTCAGAGCTCGTCCAGTGTGGCCCAGTCCTCCACAGACGTCACCAAGGCGACGGCAGACAGCAAACCGGCACAGGAAGCAGCCTCAGAGGAGCAAGGTAGAATCTTTCTTTCTTTTTTCTTTTTCCTTTTCTTTTCTTCATTAAAAAAAAACCCGACAAGCAGTCTTACAGAAACATGGCATAATTTGGGCAAATTGGTGCATTTTTGCCTCCTCCAGTTAGACAGTGGGGTATTGTCTGCACCTGGTACAGTAGCAGTAAAAGCCCTTAGTGGCTGTTATGGGTATATGTTTCTACTGTAGGGCCAAGGCTGCCTGCCCCTTTATAGATGGTTCCCATGTTACCTCATGTTCTTCCTCTGTCTGTCTGTGTGTGTGTGTGTGCCTGTCTGTGTGTGTGCCTGTCTGTGTGTGTGTGTGTGCCTGTCTGTGTGTGTGTGTGTGCCTGTCTGTGTGTGTGTGCCTGTCTGTGTGTGTCTGTGCCCGCCAGTGTTGTTTCCCGCTTCCTCCTGTGTCTTGTAGAATGTGTCAATATGTCAATCAATTTGTGGTGGGTGTTTGCAGAGCCATCCAGCACCCAGACTGAGCCCCTGGAGAGTGCAGACAGCAAATCGGAGAGGGAAGCCTCCCCCGGACCCGCCCACGAGCAGGAGAATGGCGTGGAGTCGGACCAATCAGAGAAGCCGTGTGCGGCAGGGGCGGGCCCAGGCCCAGGCCCAGGGGGGGCGGAGCAGCCTGAGAGCAGTGACCCCGTCAGCAGCAGCAGCAGCAGCGAGGAGGGCAAACCCAGTGAGGACTCCTCCACCTGTGCTACCCCCAGCAGCCCAGAAGAGGGCAGTGCGAGCGCAGTGGGCAGCAGCTTGGACAGCACAGACACGCCGGCAGAGGAGCGCATGGAGGAGGATTAACGCTAGCACTGGCGCCCCCTACAGGTCCAGGGCCACTCACTCACTGTACTGTCAGGACAAACATAAACAGCCAGACATCTTACCCACACCAGAGAAACTCTCAGCACCTCCTCTCTCCACCCCACCCTACCCCACCACACCACACCCATTAGATGGGGCACGAAGGTGGTGGAGGAGGGGGCTGTTTCTGGGGCTCTATGGAGGACTTGACCTTGCCTCTGGTGTCTACACGCACAGAAATTGTTTTATCTTGGAAGCCCTCGGCATTCATGTACATATGAAGCCATTCTTTCCCTCCTGTGACAGAGATGCTCGAATAGAGACTGTTGACCCACATGCTTGCAAAAAAAAACACGAAACGGAATTGTAGTGGGCATGTCTTTTTAACATTGTTTGAAGATAAGCTCGGTTTTCTCTTTTTTTTTTTCCTGTCTTTCTTTCATGCATTTGTGTCTGTAAAATTATGTTGGCTGGCTATGACTACACCTGTCCATCATTGTACCCTAGTCTCGGCCAAAAAAAACAAACAAACAAAAAAAAAAACATTCCAGGAGCGCTCGGCGGTCCAACACTGCCCCCCGCAGGACAAAGCTAGCCGTTGTCATAGCAACCCCCCCTCTGCTCCCCCTGGCCTTCAAACTCCACTCCACCGTTCACAAAAAAAAGGAAAAGCTTTGACGGACTCATGCAGCGTTTTTGTTTGTTTTGTTCGATTTTAAATAATAGTCGTCAGTTTATCATATTTGTTCCTGACAGTAGTACCTGGCAGTAGAGAGATCATGTGCCAACAGTTTTGTTTTGTTTTTTTGTTTTTTTTGATTGCCGTGAGGTCCCCCTACAAGTTAAAAGCATAATTGACAGTTACCATGGTTATTAATGATTTACCACAGCCTGCCGTTGTGTACATAGCACTTGTTTGCAATGTCATAGATTACTGGCGAATTCAGATGCCATCTAGGTTCGAAAAAAAACAAAAACAACTGTGTCCACACACAAGAGTATGTTTTTACACAATTATGGTCTATGGGTTATTATTGGAATGCATGCCCTAAGGCAATGCTGATTTACACTCTTGTTTTGCACACAAACTGCAGGTTTTGGTTGACTTGGCAAGCTTACATAGCACTCTTCTTGCTAAGTAAGGTCAGCCAAGGGTATGGCAGAAGTGTGCTTCAGCCTGTTAAGAGTTAATGTGCCATCAAACGCATTTTGGAAACATTATCTTAAGGTTGCGAAAAACAAAACCCCTTAGTGTTGCTTCATGAAGGGCAGTCCTGCACCATAAACAAGTGGCATAATTTAACATTCGATTTTATATTTTGTGGTGAGATGTTTGATTATGCAGGCACTACTGAATGATGTAAAATGCCTTATTGTGTTCAGTTCAGGCATTAGTGTCAAAGTAATTCTTAATATTGAGTCATTCATACCTGTCGTTTGTTTTTTTTTTTCTCTTCCATTTGTTCATCTGTCTCATCCTTTTACCCATTTCTGTAAATCCTTTTTGATATGTAGAATTTTTAAATTTCTGTAAAGTAGATTTTTTTAGATTGTAATACATGTCCTCCTGCTTTTTGTGAAGGTTTCAAAACAAAACAAAAACAGTTAAACATTTCTTCTCTGTAAAAAGTTGAATGTTTGGGCTTTCAATACAGCATTCATAAAAAAAGCAATAAATGTTGACATTTGAGATTTGATAGTCTCTGTGTTAAGACTCTATTCCGTTAATGATAATAAATGCGATTATAAACCTAAACCAAGTTGCCAGTTGCTGTGTGAGTGTAAAGGTGTACAGGGTCTCATCTGTTGGTACATTGCCCATTTTGACCTGAGGCTCTGAAGAACCATTTTCAATATGAAGTACCTTTTACGTACATGCTAAAAAATAAAGGTGCTTAAATGGTTCTTTAACCATCTCTGGATGGTTCCATAGAGAGTGAAGGTTCTTCTGTGGCATCAAACAACCGGTCCTGGCACTGTTCTTTAGAGTGTATAATTTTGTTTCCACCAAGCAGTACAGTACAGTTCGGTTCGGGGCCTAACGGTTTGGTACAGAACGTTTTTGTGCGGTTCTGTACGGATTGTGTTTCCATTGCAAAAGGCAGAGTAGAGTCGTCACAGCAACGGACGTGTCTCTAAACCGTATCACAAACTGGTACCCCAACACAAGGGTGCCAGAAAATGGTACGGTTCGGTACGGTTATTTAGGAAAGCTTCAAAAATTCTTACCATGGAGACACAAACAATTGCGAACCGAACTGAACCGAACTGTACTGCTTGGTGGAAATGGGGCTTAAGTTAGTTGGTGGTGGTCATGAAGCTCTTGCTGTTATTACATTACACTTAGCTGACGCGCTTATCCAGAGCGACCTACAGGTATTTACAGGGTTTCAGTTACAGTCCCTGGAGCTGTGTGGGGTGAGATGCTTTGCTCAAGGATATTTCAACCATGGGCAGGGTGGGATTTGAACCTGCAACCCAACACCAACTCCTTAACCACTAGGCCACAGTGTGCTATTAACCAGTTGTTCTGCATATAGTTAAACACGAGCATGGCACCCACATGTCCCCACACACACTTCCCCGGCCACCGCTGCCATGGCTGCCCCCCTGCTCACCAGAGCTGTCAATCCCAGCGTTCAGAAAGTAAAAACCCTAAAAGTCACAAATTTGATCCAACCAGCTCTAAATCAGCTGATTGTAATAAGCACTTAAGACAGGTAGATCAGCTACTCAGTGAAGCTACTCATCTGGGTTGGAAGGAAAACGTGGCGTGTTTTTTTACTTTCTGAAACCAGGATTGACATCCCTGCTGCTCACATGATGCAGAAGTTGAATTTCGTTGTGTGTGCTGTGCGATCACAATGACAAATGGGAATCACTTTATTTTTATAATAGAAATTATGGTATGGAACTCCCGATATCCTTAACTGCACCCATTATGTACTTGTCTACCTGTTGCTCTTGCACTTACAGGTGCTGGTCATATAATTACAATACCATGAAAAAGTTGATTTAAGTAATTCCATTCAAAAAGGGAAACTTGTATAATGCATACATTCATTTCACACAGACTGACATATTTCAAGTGTTTATTTATTTTAATATTAATCATTATAACTGACAACTAATGAAAGCCCCAAATTCAGTATCTCAGAAAATTTGAATATTGTGGACAAGTTCAATATTGAAGACACCTGGTGCCACACTCTAATCAGCTAATTAACTCAAAACACCTGGTCTGTCAATCTAGTTCTGTAGGCTACACAATCATGGGGAAGACTACTGACCTGACAGTTGTCCAAAAGACAACCATTGCCACCTTGCACAAGGAGGGCAAGACACAAAAGGTCATTGCTAACGAGGCTGGCTGTTCACAAAGCTCAGTGCTCAAGACTAATCGACTCCATGCCACGCAGCATGCTGCAGTAATTCAAGCAAAAGGAGCCCCAACTAAGTATTGAGTGCTGTACATGCTCATACTTTTCATGCTAATACTTTTTAGTCAGCCAACATTTCTAGAAATCTTTTTTGTATTGGTCTTCTGAGATACTGAATTTGGGATTCCCATTAGTTGTCAGTTATAAACTTAAAGAAATAAACATTTGAAATATATCAGTCTGTGTGTGTAATATACAAGTCTCACTTTTTGAAGAGTAATGGTATTACTGATATAAAAACTTCTTTTTTCTTTATATGATCAGCACCTGTATGTAATGTAGAGGGCTTAGGACTCTCTCCTAGACCCCCTACAGTACTGCAGTTCAAGTGTTGCCGCATACAAGGGCAGTCATGGGTAAGCGGTTAGGGCGTCGGACTTGTAGCCCAAAGGTTGCTGGTTTGACTCCTGACCCGCCAGGTTGGTGGGGAGAGTAATTAACCAGTGCTCTCCCCATCCTCCTCCATGACTGAGGTACCCTGAGCATGGTAATGTCCTGCCACACTGCTCCCTTAGGGGCGCTGTTGGGAGCTGCCCCCTTGCACGGGTGAGGCATAAATGTAATTTCGTTGTGTGCAGTGTGCAGTGCAGTGTGCGTGCTGTGTCACAATGACAGCTGGGAGTTGGGTGTTTCCCAGGTGGGCTTTCACTATACTTGTAAGTCACTTTGAGCAAAAGCATCTGCTAAATGTAATGTAACGATAGAGCCATACTACCTAATCACATGCAGTGTCCATTGTCACCACGCAAAAGACTACATTTATGCTTGAGAACATTTTTAATGGTAATATGTACAAAAATACATGTCATCCAGACATCTTCCAGTTCTTTCTGTTGGTCAGTAAAGCTTTCCTGGGCACACAGACTGGAATAGAACAATGACAATCTAGAAATCACACATTTTCCATATCCACATGTACTATGTCACAGACACACCTCCTAGCATACAGTTGTGCTCTTAAGTTTACATACTCTGGCAGAATTGATGATTTCTTAACCATTTTTCAGAGAATATGAATGATGACACAAAAACGTTTCTTTCACTCATGGTTAGTGGTTGGCTGAAGCCATTTATTGTCAAACACCTGTGTTTAATTTATTTAAATCATAATGACAACAGAAACTACCCAAATGACTCTCTGAAAATGGTTAAGAAATCATCAATTCTGCCAGGGTATGTAAACTTCTGAACACAACTGTAACTCCACATGTTCACCCACAACTCTGAGACCCATTACCTGCCCTCATTGTCCACGGAGCAGGGTCCTGTTTTATAGTATGGCTATGACTGGCCCTTCAAGGGAGGCAGGATTTCTGTTTTTATAAATCTCAAACAGTGTGCGGTCATTCATTCCTCTGAGTCTCTGCCACAGAAGTTCAGGTCCACTGTGAGATCCCAGTTCTTGGGCTGGTCCAATGAGCTAAGTTGTAAGCAACTGGACTTCTTTAATTAGCTTGAAGACATTTCACCTTTCATCCCAAAGGCTTCTCCAGTTCTTTTGGATGAAAGGTGAAGCGTCTTCAATCTATTTGAAGAAGTCCAGCTGCTTACAACTTAGCTCATTTGACTAACATGACCTGGATAAATGAGAATCTTCACAGACAGTTCTTGGGCTGTTTCCTGGCTCTACACAGTGGTGACAGACAGGAGGGAGTTGTACACACGTGTGCCGTCTGGGGACCTGGTGCCGTGGGCCAGCAGCTCCTGTATGGTCATCCAGTTGTCGAAGATCTTCTTGTTCCTCTTCCTCATCATCTTCTTGTGGCTGAGCTGGATGATGTCAGGCTCCTTCCTGTCATCCGCCCCTCCTTCTCCTCCTGCTCCTCCAATCACGGCGGCCCCTGGGGCGCTCGAGTCCCGTCCGGCGTCGGCGCGGTTCTGCTTGACCATCTCCCGGCGCTGGCGCTGCTCACGTGCGCGGCTGGCGTGCTGCTTGCGCTCCTCGCGGCTCCAGTAGCGGCCCATCTTCATCTCGCTGGCCGCATCGTCGTCCGTCGTGACCCCGCACCGCTCCTCGCAGATACGCAGCGCTCGCTCCCGCAGCAGACGGCCGCGCGCCGGACGCTTGGTGATGTAGCGCGTGCCGTCGCTACGCACCTTCACCTTCCACTCCGCCTTGGAGCCGCCACCGCCAC
>CM059270.1:28869176-28874176 GCA_030347295.1 Setipinna tenuifilis | reverse complement strand
CTTCACACACATCTCGTTTCTGTGCGACTGTGCTGTGTTTGGCCCCCGCTGTCCGGCAGTGTAAGCTGTAAGTCAACATCATCCTCCCTAAGGGTAGGTACTTAGGATGGAACAACATCCTCATGGCAGAGTGCATCTTCCCTGTGCTGTCCTCTGCCTCAGCCTGAGATGAGCCGTATGCTTTAGATGACTTCACACACGCACACACACACACACACACACACACACACACACACACACACACACACACACACACACACACAGTAGATGCCTGGGCCTGAGATGTGACGTATACTCTACTGTGCTAGATGACTTCACACACACACACACACACACACACACACACACACACACACAAACAAACACACACATACACACACACACACACACACATACACAGACACACACAGTAGATGCCTGGGCCGTATGCTCTACTGCACGACTGGGCTAGATAACTTTACACACACACATACACACACACACACACACACAAACATAAACACACACACACACACACACACACGCGCACACACACACAGTCGATGGCTGGGTCTGAAGTGCGATGTATGCTCTAGTGCTCGACTGTGCTCGGCTCGACTGTACACACACAAACACACACACACACACACACACACATACACACACACAAACACTGTAGTTGCCTGGGCCTGATAGGTAGCATATGATCTAGTGCTTGGCTGTGCTGGATGAGTTCCTTCATCGATGAGTCACGCATCACGAGTCCCTCTGTACTGTACGGGGCTAAAGGGCCAGAGTCTGTCTACACACACACACACACACACACACACACACACATCGGTGAATCATGCGTCACGAGTCCCTCTGTACTGTATGGGGCTAAAGGGCTAGAGTCTGTCTACACACACACACACACACACACACACACACACATCAGTGAGTCACGCGTCACGAGTCCCTCTGTACTGTACGGGGCTAAAGGGCCAGAGTCTGTCTACACACACACACACACACACACACACACACACATCGGTGAATCATGCGTCACGAGTCCCTCTGTACTGTATGGGGCTAAAGGGCCAGAGTCTGTCTACACACACACACACACACACACACACACACACATCAGTGAGTCACGCGTCACGAGTCCCTCTGTACTGTATGGGGCTAAAGGGCCCGAGTCTGTCTATGATGAAGAGCAGAGTCAGATCACTCAGGCTGTACATTAAGGGCAGGATATATCTTATATATTTTAGAACCAATTTCACTGCATGTCCTACTCTACCCACTATGTCTATGCATGTCACAATAAACGGTCCTAGTATCCTTGTATCTGGTTGTGCTGTATTGAGAAATGATTTTTCTTCCTGGAAGTGTGCACTCTGCTGAAATTTTAGAAGATTGTCTTTACCCAAACATTAACGTGAAGGAAGTTACGAACTAACAGACTAACAACTAACACTCACTAACGCTCACGAACACTCGCTCTGTGCGCTGATTTGACTTGAAAGGATTCTGCCTACAACCAGCCCATTTCAATGCCACCAGTGCTAGACCCTCTGCACAAATTAAGTATGAGGGGCTGGTTTACCAGGCTATATGAATACATGCAATCTTTGGAAAAACATTCCCAATAGGTCTACACCAAAACAGACAGCACACTGAATAGATTAGCCATCAGCTATCACTCTGAAAAACCCTCGTGATACATGTCTGCAGAAAACTTAATGCTAAAGCCTTATTAAATACAGCACTACTGATAAATATATTTATTGTGTAAGCCCATAAAAATGGGCACCAACACTGACTGTTCAAACAGCTTCAGTAGGCAGTGGCAGAAGACAAGGCTTCCCCAAAACTGCTGCTGTGCAACAATGATGGCAATTAAGGAGAAATAGTTTCCTTACCTCTCCACTGTTCAAGACACATGACTTCATTTCATTACACAGGTAGGAGAGTAAAATGCATTGCAGTAAATGGTGCAATACAGAACTAGTGCGATACATAAAGTGCTGAGCTGTGGCGAGAATGAAGTTGTAATTTCACAATAATAAATTAATAATAAATACATTTTTCAGCAATACAACCCAGGAGGGTGCCAATTAGAAAAACTCACTTGCAGGAGAAACTTGTTTCTGACCAGTCAGTCAGTCAGTCAGTCCAGCTTAATTCAGTTTTATCTGTTTATAAATATCCACCGTTAATGAGTACAGCCTGCGGTCACTGTAGGCAGCCCTAAGGTCTGCTCCTTTTCAAGAGCGTGCCAATGGGGCTGGCACAGCAACACACCCCTTCAGAAGAGAGAACACCTTGAGCAGGACCTGAGTCACAAGGGCTGGCCCATCTACCTGAGGGCAGGCAGGGGAAGAGAGAGAGAGAGGGGGAGAGAGAGTGGGAGATTAAAAAAAGAGAGTGAGAGGGAGAGCGAGGAGGAGGTTATGAAAGAAAGGGGGAGAGAAAAAGACAGAGAAAGAAAAAGTGAGAGAAAGAAAGAGTGAGAGAGAAAGAGAGAAAGGGGACAGAAGGGGTGAGCGAGAGATGAGAGAGAGAAAGAGGAGTGACGAAGAGGGAGGGATGGAATGAGTAAGATAGGGAACGAGAGAAAAAGGCGAGAAAGGGAGAAGACAATAACAGAGAGAGATAAAAAGTAGAGAGGGAGGGAGAGAGAGAGATGGAGAAAGAGAGCGAGAGAGACGGAGGGACAGAGGGAGAGAGAGGGAGGGCGAGAGAGAGGGAGGAAGAGAGAGGGAGGGAGAAAGAGATGGAGGAAGAGAGCGAGTGAGAGGAAGGGAGAGAGAGAGGGAGGGAGAGTGAGAGAGGGAGGGAGAGAGAGAGAAAGAGTGAGGGAGGAAGAGAGAGAGAGGGAGAGGGAGAGAGAGAGAGTGAGAGGGAGGAAGAGAGAGAGGGAGGGAGGGAGAGAGAGGGAGAGAGGGAGAGAAAGAGTAAGGGAGGGAGAGAGAGAGAGAGAGAGGGAGGGAGGGAGAGAGAGAGGGAGGAAGAGAGAGAGAGGGAGTGAGAAAGTGAGGGAGGGAGAGAGCGTGAGGGTGCTAACCTGCAATGTTCTTGGAAAGGAGACGAGAGGTCTGCGGTTTGCCTCTCCACTCCTCCTGCACTGAGTGACTCATGCAGCCATCATCCTAGCCTACAGGCTACACACACACACACACACACACACACACACACACAAACACACAGAAACACACACACATGCTCTCTCTCTCTCTCTCTCTCTCTCTCACACACACACACACACACACACACAAACACACGCACACACACACACTCTCTCAAACACACACACACACACACACGCTCAAACACACACACACACACACACACACACACACACACACACACACACACACACACACATTCCTCACATCACTTTCCTTTTGCTCACCATGTCACCCATCCCTGTACGGTGAAGTGCACCACCATTACCATAATAACAAACCAGGACTGGGGGTTTACATCAGAGCATTTGTCCCACTGGTGGAATTTCCAGCAGTGAAAGTCACGTAAGGCATCTCCCCTTGAACTTTGCTTGTTTTTCTCTGGGGAGGAAACAACCCTTCACTTACATTAGGCGTGCAAAAGGGGAGGAAGAGTCCATAAATCACTTCCACTCCCTCTCTTTTGTCATGGGGGTTTTTTATTACCGTGGAGGTTTGAGAGGGTTTTACTGAGGGGGAGTGGAGGGGGGGGTGGAGGAGTGGGGGGGTAATGTTTTGGTGCTGAGTGTCATGCAAGTGTGTCATGCATATGTGATGTGCTTCCTACTTCACTTCACTGTTCGTGTAAAAGCACCCTGAGCATCGTCTCTGAAATTTGTTGACACCCCTGATTCACACGGCACGTCCTATTCAAACACAGATTTCCATCTCCGCTCTCCATCTTTCCCCCATCCTTGCGTGACTATCAGCAACATCTCCAAATCTCCCCACTAGCCGCTAAATCCCATTCACACAACACGTCCTATTCAAACACAGACCTCCACTCTCCATCTTTCCTCCATCCTTGACTACAGGCAACATTCCCAACTCTCTCCAATAGCCGCTGAAACCATTGCAGAGAGCAGATGACCCCTAGTGAGACTAGTGAGGCCGTAGTACCCCAATACAGTGCTCAATACTGTACTTCACTAAAGGACTCTCTCTCTCAGGCAACTCTGCTCAGGCTCTGGCTGGCCTCGACTAGGCAAGTTTTCAGTCTTGTGCGGACAGACAGAGGGCTTAGTTGCTCCTCCTATTCAAACACAGATTTCCATCTCCGCTCTCCATCTCTCCCCCATCCTCGCGTGACTACAGGCAACATCTCCAACTCTCTCCACTAGTCGCTGAAACCCTCGCAGAGAACAGAGGACCAGAGGACTAGTCAGGCTAGCGTGGCCATAGTACCTCAATACCAGGCTCAATACTGTACTTTGCTAAAGGACTCTCTCACTCAGGCAACTCTGCTCAGGCTCTGGCTTGCCTCGACTAGGCAAGTTTTCAGTCTTTTGCGAACAGACAGAGGGCTTAGTTGCTCCTCCTATTCAAACACAGATCTCCATCTCCGCTCTCCATCTTTCCCGCATCCTTGTGTGACTATAGGCAACATCTCCAACTCTCCCCACTAGCCGCTGAATCCATCGCAGAGAGCAGAGGACCTCTGGTGAGGCTAGCATGGCCATTGTACCTCTGCTCAATACTGTACTTCACTAAAGGACTCTCTCTCTCAGGCAACTCTGCTAAGGCTCTGGCTGGCCTCAACTAGGCAAGTTTTCAGTCTTGTGCGAACAGAAGGAGGACTGAGCTGAAGTTCACAGGAAGCATCTGCCCACCAGGAAGCAAACATATGCCTATGAAGAGTAGCCAGACTCTTGCGCGCGCAAAGTGAAATAAATTTTAATGAGCTCCAAATATGTTTTTTAAGTGCACCTACCTACGCATCACAACCTGCTTTTTACTACGCTTGAGTTTCCTGGGTTCGCTTGGTCGACTCTCAACAGCAGCCATGTTTTCCCAGGTCAGATTTCCACA
>CM059270.1:28861676-28864176 GCA_030347295.1 Setipinna tenuifilis | reverse complement strand
CATATGAACAACTAAACAAAGGAATGACAAATACACTTGACTCCACTAAAGATCAAGTAGAACAAGCAGATTTCACATCACAGCCTGCTGGTGTATTGGTAATGTTTTTGTTGGTGGTTAGGGTCAGTGGGCACCTCACCATAACTGAATTAAAGTACTGTTGTACTGACTCTGTCTCTGTGCAAAACTGCAGCCATGGCTGGCGTTATGGATGGTTTCCTCCAGGGAAGCCATGTAAATGAAGTTCTTTACGCCTCAATAACTGAGGTAAAAATAAGCAATCGTCAGCTGTTTTGGGTTGCGTCCAGTAGTTAAACACACACACACACATGCATGCATGCACACACACACACACACACATACACAAACGCAGTCACACACAACATATACAAACACAGAAGCACACATGTATGCACAAACACACACACACACAAACACACACACACACACACACACACACACACACACACACACACACTGACCTACATTTCACTGTTACAGCATTCCACACTTTTTGGAGCAATTTCAGCCAAGCCTGCCAACAACAGTATCAATACTGCCATGAGGTTTCAGCTTACCATAGCCCCCCACAACCATACACCCACCCATAAGTCCAACACTGTGTACTGTGAGTTAACAGCCAGAAGAATCGACTCTGACCAACACTGTATTGAATTTCAATCAAAGTCTCACTGGATTCAACCCACAAGTGAGCATACCTAATGAAGCAAGGCTGGAAGTGGAGAAAGTCTCTGCTGGTGGTCAGAAAATTGTGTTACATACACCAAAAAACGTGTATCCACTAAAGATATGACATGACACAATGCTACAGCAAATATCTGTCTTACAAGAGGAACCTTGTAGGCTACACACAGAACTGTAGGCCTCCCACCACTGCAGACAGAGAGAAGCACAGACGGTACACCCAGAACTGCACTTGGCAGCTGATTTGGCTGTGAACTGAGGCACATCTGGGCTGCAAACACCCAGCAGAAATTTGGCAAGCTAGAAGAAACCATTGAGTAAAAACTGCAGAACTGTGAGGATTTCTAACCTCAGACAGGCAGAGGCTACAGTTGGTATGTCTGTGTTTCCAGCAGGGCTGCTGATCTGACTAGACTAGTATTTTAGTATTTTATCATTGGACTAATAAGATGATGATAAACAAGACAACTTTTTGAGCAATAATACCAGGCAATAGATGTTTTTTTGGGGGGTATTTTTCTCACTTATATTGGGCAACACATTTCCAGCACCACATCATCAGAAGGGTGTCAATCATAGACATATTATGTCTATGGTGTCAATCATCTGTGGGTAACTAGTCTCGATCAACCAATCAGACTATTGATTCTAGAATGTTGTTGCCTAGCAACTTCACTCAAAAGGTTGTCCCATGCATCATCTACTTTAGACTAGTTGGTAACACTTTCTATGAAGCTTGTTTTCACAAGACACTATAAATACATTCAAAAAAGGCTTATAATGCATCCATGAGGTATGTAAAGTATTCATAACTATTTATACATATTCATGACTGTCTTCCTAAAGCATTATATGCTGCTGTGTCATTAGCCCTATTCCAACTTCAAGTGACACAGTGCATTCTTGGTTATACAGCTTTACCTGCCTTTTGATTGCAGTCATCAGTATGTATAAATCCTTACCAATACTAATTTCAACCATTATTAAGCTTTATGAAACCATTATAACCACTTAGAAATATGTTTACATAGTCTTATAAATAGAAGTTTCATAGAAAGTGTTACCAACTAGTTATTATAGTCGGTATTGTGAGATCATGACACATTGAAAGCACAGCAACACACGTAGCCACAGTGTTATAGGGCCATGTGAGTGTAAGGCACAGCACATAGCTATAGTCTTATAGGGTCCCTCCAGCAAATGTAGGTGCAGAGATGGGTAATGAGCCACGTGGGTCTTAGTTACATATGGTAGAAGAACCACAGATGGTGAGAGAACATACAGATATGCCTGTAGCATAGAAACCGTACATATACCCAGGGCTGGGAGATATGGTGAAACATTTAATCACGATACATTTTTGCGCATATCAATTTTTATTAGGATTGGGGCTGGATGATAGAACCTCAAATCAAAATTGTCTTTAATTTACTGGCTTGGGCAGAATCACATGGTAACACGTGGTAGTGTTCTTTCAAGAAACAGTAGGCTACCTGAACACACACAGTGGAATGCACAAGGTATAAAGAAAACGTTTACAAAATAAATAATAATAACAGTAATAATAAACAAAGATTAATAGTCATGTGTCGATTGTCGGTTTGATTAATTCTTTCGATTAATTCCTCAACCCTACATATACCCTTTTCCCCTTTTCTTATCTTGTCCTGTGTTTTATGTGAGCTTCTTGTCATTTATTGTATTATCTTTAATGATGCATTGCTGCCTTCATGGCCATTACAGTTTCATGGCGCTGGCTCTGCTTTATATCATGACAATAAACTCAACTCAACTG
>CM059270.1:28849176-28856676 GCA_030347295.1 Setipinna tenuifilis | reverse complement strand
CACACACACACACACACACACACACACACACACACACACACACAAACACACACACATACACACACACACACATACTCACATGCATATGCCTGTGCACTCTGCTGCACATACACACACACACACACACACACACACACACACACACACACACACACACACACACACACCATACACACCTTCCACCTTGAAATCCCATTCCACACTGACATCTGCAACAAATCATATTAAACCAATGCAACCTATCACAGTCAATCACAAGAGCCCACTGAAACATCAGGCATGGCCCACGTCATCACACTGCAGGAGATGAGTCACTCTCACAAGAGCCCAGCGAAACATCAGCTATCGCACACACTATTATAGCACAGATCTTAGATTTTCCTCCTTAACACTCTCTTATTATACTCCAGTAGGAGCAGTGATAAGTCAGTCTCACAAGAGCCCACTGAAACATCTACTATCGCACACGGTATGATAGCACAGATCTCAGACTCTCCTCCTTAACACTCTTATATTATACTCCAGGAGGAGTAGTTATCACATGAGTCAGTCTCACAAGAGCTCACTGAAACATCAGCTATCGCACACACTATTATACCACAGATCTTAGATTCTCCTTCTTAACACTCTTAGATTCTCCTTAACATTCTCTCACTCCAGGAGTGCTCATTGTGAGTCAGTGACAATAGCTCACTGACACATCACCTATCGCACACGCCATTATAGCAAAGATCCTATATTCTCCACCTTAACACTGTCTTATTATACTGCAGTAGGAGCAGTGGTCACATGAGTCACACACTATTATACCAAAAATCCCAGATTCTCCCTCAACACTCTCTTATGAGTCATGCCCCCGCTGATTATAGCACAGATCTCAGATGTTCCTCCTTAACACTCTGCTATTATAATCCAGGAGTAGTCATCACATGAGTCAATGACAAGAGCCCACTGAAACATCAGCTATTAATAATAATAATAATATTTATTGTTTACAGTGCAGTATCACCATGTAGCATGGTCTCAAAACACTTTCAAACAAAAACAAACAAACAAACAAACAAACAAACAAAAAAAATGCACACGGTATGATAGCACAGATCTTAGACTCTCCTTCTTAGCACTCTCTTATTATACAGGAGTAGTCGTCACATGAGTCAGTCATAAGAGCCCAGTGAAACATCAGCTATCACACACGGTATGATAGCACAGATCTAAGATTCTCCTCCTTAACACTCTTATTATATTCCTAGCGAGGAGGAGCAGTTATCACATGAGTCATTCACAAGAGCTCACTGAAACATCAGGTATCACACACACTATTATAGCAAAGATCTTAGATTCTCCTTAACACCCTGTTATTATAATCTAGGAGTAGTCATCTCATGAGTCAGTCTCACAGTATGATAGCAAAGATCTTCGATTCTCCTCCTTAACACTCCTTTATTATACTCTATTAAACATCCTTGTATCCTTGTATCCTTGTATCCAGGAGGAGCAGTCATCACATGAGTCAGTGACAAGAGCCCACTGAAACATCAGGTATCGCACACACTGAGATTCTCCCTTAACACTGTCTTATGAGTCATGTTATCGCTGAGATCTTAGATTCTCCCCTTAAAACTCTTATTATACTCCAGTAGGAGCAGTTATCACATGAGTCATCCCCACACTGAGCGTCACGCTATACGCTATACGCTATCTCTCGCCCGCAGGCTGCGTGTCTCTCGTCCTGCCATCCTCCTGACGTCCTAACGCCGCTATTAAAACGTCACAGACATGAGTCACTCTGTAAAGACTGTAGCCATATTTTATCTTTATAGCCGAACAAGAGCAGGAGGGAAAAAAACCTCCAAAGTCTGATGAAAAGATAAATACCTCAAGTGTGAAGTATTTACGAGCGTGGCATGCGTTGCATTGCAGGGCTTGTCAGGTTGAACAGTACCTTGTCACGCTCCACTGCACTGGGGGAAGCTGACAGAAGAAAAATCCACTTAGTCTGAGATGACAAGCACCTGCCTGTAATATAGTACTCTGATCAGCCATGTAGAAATGATCACCAAACTACATTACACTGGCATTCATCATCTGATATAGTAAAACAACTACAGAGCCAGTGTGGGGTTAGATGCACTGAAGAAATGATCACCAAACTACATTACACTGGCATTCATCATCTGCTATAATGAAATAACTACAGAGGAAGTGCATCCTGGAACAACGTGGGGTTAGACACACACACTGCTCTGGGCTACAGCGTTGGAAGACTCTGGGATTAACCTTACAACATGACTATAAGTGATTCCTATTTGTCATTGTGATCACACAGCATGCTACACCACACACAATGCACACGGTGAAAGTTAACCTCTGCATTTAACCATTTAACCCACCACCACATGTGTGATTCTGGTGTTCCTTCTTTTTGCAAGCCCTGACTGGACCCCACCCACTCAACCACAAACACACACACACACACACACACACACACACACACACACACACACACACACACACACATCAGCCGCAGCTACCCTTGGGGGTACACAGAATAAAATATCACTGAGGCTGTGCTGACAAGCGCGGGCGTGTAATATAGTGTCTCATCAGTCTTCTGAGAATGAGGATGAGGATCAGACTGGGCCAGTTTGGCTGTTTTACTGGCATCAATGCCACATGACTGACATTCCCACATGATCTATTTGGGGCACGGTTGTCCCCAAGGTAATCTGTTTAGTGCGGATGACGACACGAGGAAAACAGCAAGGAAAGTGATTTTTAATGGCTTTCAGGCAATCCGGGTTTATGGCGTTTGTGTGTTTATGGTTCCTTTATGACGCTTATCAAGGGTTGGCTGGAGTTACTGACAGACACGCACACACACTTTGGTGGTTTCATGCAAGATGGTCACAGAAACGTGCTCTACACACTTACCTTCTGTGTGTGTTTCTGTGTGTGTGTGTGTGTGTGTGTGTGTGTGTGTGTGTGTGTGTGTGTGTTTGTGTGTATTTGCACATATGTGTGTGTGCACATGTATGGTTGGGGTGGGGCGTAGTATAGTCTGAACTTTAACCTTCTCTAAAATGAGATCCATGTACAGTGCACAAAATAGCTGAGGTCAGTTCATTTCAGGTTGTTTGAAAATCATAATCATTCCATTTTAATATACGAGTGTTCCATAGCGACAGTATATTAAAGCTAGGGCTGATAAAAGAAGTTAAAAAAAAGCAAAAAATAAAAAAGCGTAAAAAACCAAACAGATGCAATCACATCTGGAACATCTGGACAAAGACTTAACCAAGATCTCGTCACGACTAATGCACAAGCCTCAGTGATTTTCCTTCATACATAACTCCCTTTCAACTGATTGCAGCTGTGTCCTGTGATTGTCTGAAGTGATTGATCATCAGATTGGTCATTCTGTGCGAAATGCTTCCCATTTCTTTCCGGCTCCTACTCCATAGGGCAGATAATGTCTTCCTCAATGATCTATTGTTGTCCTTGCATTTAAAAATAAAATAGCACTTTACAGACCCGTACTTTAATGTGGTAGTAGTGACGTAACAGCCTACATGTATAGGTTACTTTACCACAAGATATGCAATTAATTGTGTGTGTGTGTGTGCTGGGGAGGGGGGGGGGGGTAGATTACAGATTACAGACAATAGTGTTTGGACATTATTGTCCATTTTCTACACATTAAAAGTTGTCCCATATGAATTAGGACTTGTGTCATTACAACATGCAACATTTCATGGCTCATGTAATAATACTCAGGAAAAAAAAGATTACGGGTCAGGGGTTGAATTCTGCCCACAACACATAAAAGTTAGCCTGGTAAACCAGCCCCTTGTACTTCACTTCCTAGCTATGAACAGAACCTATGTGTTTCTGTGAGTGGGCCAGAGCCACATGTTTTTGGGGGCGATAAAAACAAAAGCGTGGCAATAGAGTCGCCCCTTGTGTCCGTGGTGTCTTCTCTCTGTTGCCATGGCTGCAGTTACCATGTGACCACACAATCAGCTGAAGAGAAGCTGGGCCCACGGAGGGACCCTTCGACTGGAGTAGAATTACCCAGCATGCATTACACTGCACGCCAACACCAGCACCAGCATCAGCACCACTTTTTCTAAGACTGCAAATGCCACCGAGGGCTTTGAGGCTCTGGCAGCATATATCATCAGCGCACACTGTAAACCCGGATTGTCAATACAACTCAAAACTTTTGATGTAACTGATTACGTCAATAGTTTTGAGTACATTAACTATATATTTTAATTAAAGTTAATTTAAAAGTTTAAGTACAAAATTCATGTACTTAAACTTTTCAAATTAATTTAATTAAAATATTTAGTTAATGTACTCAAAACTATTGACGTAATCAGTTACATCAAAAGTTTTGAGTTGTATTAACTTATGCGGGTTTACAGTGCATCTGCTGTTTGCTGTTGGCGTCTGCATGAGTCACGCGTTATGTTATGTTCTCAAAAAGTTCTGCTGCACCGTGCGTGTCACAAAACACTGCCTGAAGGTGCTCGCGTTGCTCTCAAACTTGAGACTGGATTCTTAAAAAAAGAGCAAGAGAGAGAGAGACAGAGAGGGGAAGAGGAGTTACGCAGATACCAGGAGGAAGGAGAAAAAGAGGCACGATCCCTAAGACAAGTGTGACAGAGTCGACTGTGATCTGCAGCAGTGACTTTCCTCCTCCCTTAATGCAGAGCCTAGAGCAGATGCTTACACACACGCACACACACACACATACACACACACACACACACACACACACACACACACACAGTGTGTGTGAGGGGCTTAAGGCTTAAACTATAAAATAAAATGTTTTCTATATGGTCTCTCCTTATGGTGCATATAGCGAGGTTCTGAAACGTAACTACTGTAATAGACAGCGCTGACAGGGAAGTTAAGAAAAACACACTTGAGGAGACTCCATGTCTTTAAATGCACACCAGCTGTATTGACGAGGCAGTGAAATAAAAGTCAACATGTTTTGGCCATTTAGACCTTCATTAGGGTATAAACATATGAAGATAAGTTATTAAGGGTCAAAACTACAACAGCTTAATTAATGCACCAATTAACAAAATAAACTTTGTTCCTAACCCTCTATTCCGTCAGACTGCCTACTTTGCCAGGCCAAGAGGAATGCTCAATGCATCCAGACTTTCTATTTCCAGAGACAGACGCCTATTCATGCTCGGGATGGTAATGACGATTGTGATGAACCATAACATAGACCATTGAACAATACACTCATCTTGAGTTTGAGAGTTAAAAATACACACACAATGAGGCCTGTCTCCGATTGTCATCTCCATCAAGTGTTTCCTCCCTGACTGCCCAAGGAAGCTTTTTTAATTGGCACAGCACAGTGGCCGTTGACATCTGCCTTCACACAGATGAAGCCCTGACGCTCACTGGGCTGAGCTTGTTATTTTTCCCCCCATTCATGAGCAAGACTGAAAATAGGTCGGGACACATGTTCTCCCCAGTCATACAGCACATGATTACACATTACACATGGCGTATCAAATCTACACAACAAAGCTGTCCGCACATACCGCAAACACCACTCAGATATCATCTGGACACAAAGCCTGACCATGCCTAAACAGAAACAACATTCAAACAAACACAAGACATTTGTTGTGGTTGTCAGACAGCTGTTTGTGTGCACATTTTGGCACTTTCCTGAAGCAAAGCTAGAAGAGGATTTTTTTTGTGAAAAAAAGAACATACCCAACCCAACCCACACAAAATAATCAGGGAAAGCTTTTGAATCAGAATCAGAGAAAATAGTGCGAGTTTATTTGGCGTCATGAACCATTTCGAAAGATAAAAAAAGACTACTGACAAAATATTACTGATAGAACTGCTAATTAAATTGTTTTGTGGACACAGTTAGACACCAGAGATGTGTCTCGTAGGCATATAAAAGGATTTAGATCCTGAACTAGATCTCCTGGAACGGCTCTGGTCTTTGGTGTAGCCTAGTTTTGCACCTTCCACGTCACATCAGAGCCAGGTCAGTGCACACCTGCACCACAGGACCGGACACAGGTGTAGTCTGAGCTAGCCAGATGGTAGCTGACTGGACCCTAATGTGGCCATCCTCTACTAATCACTACCAGATCCATTTTAAACACAGCCCAGCTTTGACTTTGACTTTGATCTGTGTTGTCAAAATGCCCCAATCAATCAATGAATCAATCAATGAATCAATCAATGAATTAATCAATCAATCAATCAATCAATCTATCTATCTATCTATCTATCTATCTATCTATCTATCTATCTATCTATCTATCTATCTATCTATCTATCTATCTATCTATCTATCTATCTATCTATCTATCTGTCATGTGTGATAGTAAAGCATCTTTCTGTTTTCAACACCACTTTATGAATTGTCTGTATAATAATTGCAATAACATTGTAATAATCAACTCTCACTCACTCTCTCACTCACTGACTCCCTCACCCACTCATTCACTCACTCACTGGCTCACTCTCTCACTTACTAATTCACTCACCTACATTTACATCTACATTGTAACTCTCTTCCTATGAAGTGAATTGGCTCTGCCCAGTGCATTTTGTAGAAACATTGGGACAGCTGCATTCACATCCCTCATCCCTGTTTTCTTTTTCCATCATCCTTTTTTCCACTCTTTCTCTCCAGGTCCCTCCTGATGTGTGCCTACCCCTTTAATCTGACTGATCATTCACAGGCAGTGTTTTCGCTCATTTGTTAGGTGGGTCAGCTGAAAGACTTAAAGTAGAAAACCAGAGCAGAGGAGAGAGAGAGAAAGAGTCAGGGGCCTCGTTCGACGGACGGAGCACGGACATTGAGATCAAAGAGACTAATCGTGCCACCATCTTTGACACAGAAAGCAGCCCAGAGTGGAGCAGAGATGACCTCTCGTTTGAGCGTAGAGGTCGCGGACCGCACATTAGAGCGGGAGCCGACAAAGAACACTTTCTCCCTTAACCTTCACGCATCCGTCTTCCCGTCCACGCAGGGAGGTGCAGAGCCAAAAGCCATCTTTCTGCCCCCCCCCCCCTGCCTTCTCAAATCTCAAGAGGCTTCGCCTATAACGATGCCGTTGAGCCGTTCCTTGAAATTGAATGAGGAGAGTGTTCCCCAGAAGTCATGGCCCTACCTCACGGCCAGAGGACATCCAAGGAGTTCAAACATGTCTCCTGAATTATATATAGCGGGTGGCACGACCCCTGCCAGACACGGGGGTCAAATTAGGGAACATTTTTCAGGTGTGAGAGGGAAGAGGGAAGGCAGTGGCTTCCACCTGTGCCCGTCCATTACACTTACAAGAACCTCCGGCAGAGGAGACACTGAGACAGAGAGACACTGAGATAGAGACAGAGGCCTAGACCGCTGCAGTCGGACTAACCCACAGAACCATCGTTAGAGATTCCAATCTCGTAGTAAAGTGTCAGACTTACATTTTTAATGAAGGAAAA
>CM059270.1:28839176-28844176 GCA_030347295.1 Setipinna tenuifilis | reverse complement strand
CGGCTCATTGGTGGAGAGCAGTGGTACATGGCGGCTCATTGGTGGAGAGCAGTGGTACATGGCGTCTCATTGGTGGAAAGCAGTGGTACATGGAGTCTCATTGGTGGAGAGCAGCGGTACTTGGCAGCTCATTGGTGTACATCAGCGGTACTTGGCGGCTCATTGGTCTAGAGCAGTGGTACATGGCGTCTCATTGGTGTAGAGCAGTGGTACATGGCGGCTCATTGGTGGAGAGCAGTGGTCCCCAAAATGGCAGCCTGCGGGCCAGATCCGGCCTGGACGTGGCTAATGTTTGGTTCGCCATTACATTACATTACATTACATTGCATTACATTGCATTGCATTGCATTTGGCAGACGCTTTTATCCAAAGCGACTTACAAAAAGGAAGACATAAGCTGACAGAGGTGTAAAGGAACACTGAGTAAGCAGGCAACCTTTATACATACAGACATACAGGGAGGTGCATGTGTCTGAATAAGCTTCCCAGAGTCCGCCATGTGTGTGTGTGTGTGTGTGTGTGTGTGTGTGTGTGTGTGTGTGTGTGGGGGGGGGGGGTGTTGTTGGCCCTCAGACTCACTTGCTGTACATAATTTGGCCCTTGGTGTAAAAATACAGTAATTGGAGAGCACTGGTGTAGAGGATTAGCCAAGCAGTGGGGCTACATGGGACTAAAGTTGCACCAGTACCTCTGTACAGCTCTGCAGCTCTGGGTCTTCTGCAGAAAGACAGAGTGAGCTGCACTGTAAACCTAGATTGTCAATACAACTCAAAACTTTTGATGTAACTGATTACGTCAATAGTTTTGAGTACATTAACTATATATTTTAATTAAAGTTAATTTAAACGTTTAAGTACAAAATTCATGTACTTAAACTTTTAAATTAATTAAATTAAAATATATAGTTAATGTACTCAAAACTATTGACGTAATCAGTTACATCAAAAGTTTTGAGTTGTATTAACTTATCCGGGTTTACAGTGTGTGAGTGAGCCAAGATAAACAGGTTGGCACGGCCTACTTACCCCACAGGATCTGCCACCCATGATATTGAAGCCCAACGATCCAGATGATGATCGAAACAGGGTGACTTTCAGGCTCCTGGTGTCCCCATCCTTCAATCAGAGAGTACAAAACATTTAGCCACAGAAGGGGAAGAAACAGCACATTCATACTGCCATGCTTTAATTTAATCACAGCCTGCCTCTCCGCACATACCCTTGTAAAATCAGGGCACTCATAATGATACTGTGTCAGCAACAAAATTGACAGTGACTAATTTGTCAGTGACAAATTAGTTTAAACCTGCATTAGCTCCTGATTTAATGTCTGTGAGTCTGTGCTGATTAACTTTCTGGGTAAACTTCATCACTGGAATTAATTGTCAATGTGTTCTGCAACAAGTTCATACCTTGCACCCAAGTTAGTCACTCTCTCTCTCTGTAGTGAAGAGCAAGCACTTGCATGTTTGGCACTATCAACATAAAGAGCTGTCTTCACTTTAAGCAGCTCAATACACGTCATGAAGGATTGCTGAATCAAACTGCTGAAAGACTGTTTTACGACAGCTTCAACAAAAGGGGGGTCGGTTGTGAATAAAGACATGCAGCAACAGTGCATGCGGAGATGTTTGACCACTGATGTTAGTGTTAGCAAGACCGGAACCCGTGTTTGGGCCCAGCTTCCACTGTGAGCACATCTTCAGCGCGGGTGTCATCACACTGACAATGGGAAGACTGTACTCTGAGCCTCCCTCGGAGCCTCTTACGGAGAATTTTAGGGATGAAGTTCAACAAAGAACGCTCAGGCGGAGGAAACGACCCATCAAAAACACAAACACAGTCACTCAGGCACGCCTGCGCGCACACGCGCACACACACACACACAGCCAGACACCAATGGTATTTACAATGGAAACAGCTGGAGGGGAAGATTTGTCAGGTTGACTCAGAAAAACACAGAGGGCTCTTGATCGCCCAAGCATGTGTGACCATGCTTGCGCAAACAAAGGAAAACATCGTAGTGAGTTTTTACTGGGGCCTGGGTGAATATTTGCTGGCAACACACCACATAAGTAGGCTTATGCGTTTCCTTTTTTATTTGGCCCATGCTCAAATTTGCTGTCATTTACACATGACGTGAGCTCATACCACTACTGTCAGTCTCGGCACAACAGTAAATCTGACCAACACGAGTGTGCCCAGAGCGCTCTACACTGAAAAAGGCTCCTACATTTTTGGATTTAAGAAAAGCATTTAATTTAATTTATTAACAAACAATACACTCTTGACTGCCTGACCTACAGCACAACAACATTTCCTTGTTTAGGATTAGTCAGTGAAGTCAGTGAATTTGTAAGTGAAGTTAAACAAAACTCACGGAATATATTGCCATGCGTCCTTGCACCTCTTTGCTATACTCATGATGGTTAATTGCAGTTGATTAAGTCAGAAGCAGAGATTCAGAAAAGCAGTTCCTAGAAGTTTGCACTGCCCCAAACTGTTTACTTGAGATTGCACGTCACTGTGAAACACTGTATTAGTTTGCCGAGGTGGTCTCTGTTTGTTGTTGATGTCAAATGGCCCTAAATGGATGAGGTAAATGTTGGCTACTGTGCTTCTCTGTGCGCAGTTGTGCGCAAATATTTGCGGTGTCCAGCTCCTGCCCCCTTAGTCCATTCAATTTTAAGCACATGCACACGGGTAGTTAGTTGGCCCAAAGTTTCAGAAGTTGCTGAATTTACACACATTGAAAATACAGTCTGCATCCTACCATTTACTAGCGGTATGCATCTGTTCGTTACACCTACATATGCCATTATTTGTCCCATGCTACATACTAAATCATACTGAAAATTGTTGCATCTTTGGCATTTCCACATGCAAGCTGTAGGCCTGCGATGTGCAGTAGTCATTTAAAACTATCCTTATGGCAGTAGTTGTGTTGAATAAAAGTTTACCTTCAGCGTGGGGGTTTTGCCACTGGAAAGTGAATCAAGCCGCGCGTTGTACTCGGCAAATTTCCTCTGATATTTCAAGGCTGTCATCTGAAGCTCGCTGTGAACCGCAGAGAGCTGAGCAAGTAAAGATTTCTCTCTGCTGATGGCTTTTAGCGACTGTCTCTTTAGTTCTTTCTCCAGGCTGGCTATTTTCACCTGAAGTGCGCTGTTATGTGCTTTGAGGGCTTTTAAACAGCAGTGATCGTCTGTTTTATGGTCTTTGTGCAGCAGCATCAATCCACAGCCATTCTCACAAATCTCCACCGGTCTGTATTCACACGTTTCCCGCATGTGTGTGTCCATGTCCTTCAGATTGAGCACTTCCTTACAGCCCCTGTTTCTGCATTTCGCCGGAGAAAAGTCGCACATCTCGGTGTGTTCAGCCAGATGTTGGAGCTTCACCACTCGCCCGCACCCTCTTGCATAGTTGTCGCATTTTATGTCCAGTTTGAGAATAAGACTTTTGAGAGGTAATACGTGGTTGAGTTCTTTGGCAGAGACTCGCTGACATTTGACGGGGCAGCTGTTTTGTTGTACGACCCAAGGAATTATACACCCGGCGCAAAAGACGTGCCCGCACGGAGTTGTCAGCGGGTCCTGTAAAACTTTATCACACAGATTGCACTTAAAGTCAGGGTCCACAACAGCGCTGAAACGGTCCAAATCAAATCCCATAATTCAGACCGATTAAAAGGCGATGATAGTGTCTGTCCAAAGATCACTCCTGGTTCACATTAGACTTGTACTGTTCCCAGAGAGACTTTCTGTACAAATACACTACTCTGGTCAAAGCTGTAGAAAGTGCGCAGCTTGAGAGAAATATTACCGTAATACCAGGAGGGGTGGTCCTCCCTCTGTGTGAAAGGGAGAGCAAAGGGGGGCGTGTCTCACTAATTTCTGAATGTGCAAGAGGTGCTTGTATAGGTGATTGTTTTCTTTATAACATCAGCTGCCATTTGTTTGTATTTTACATTTGACAATGTTTTCGGATGGCACTGATTTCTTAACCTATCAATTTGTATATGCAATTATCTCAAGATAACAAACATTGTGGCTGCTGGCCACTATATGCTATAGCCCAGTACACCATACTGAGGTAAAAGGTAGCCTACATTGTTTTCCGTGATACGAAATGTATCAGCCATAGGAAACTATTTACCTGTTCTTTAACTTGTCATGCCATTCGCGGTGGCACAGACACTGATACGGCACTACAAAGGCAAAGTGCAGTAAGTATATGAACATTGAAACTAAGACAAATGCCTTTAAAGTTGTCATACTGCCCAGTCGAACATATTGCAGGTATAACAGTGGTGATGCTTTTATGTACTTTTTAAAACAAGAAGAAGCAAGATATTTAGTCACAAGACAATAGAGGTGCCATAAAGTCAATTTCCAGTCTAAACTCAGTTTTGACAAAATGTGTAGTTACTGCATTTTGGCTTTGTAGGGCAGAATATATTGCAGGAACTCTGAGTAATGCATCACATTTCTCCAGGCTTAATGGCTGCTAAAATACTTGCCTTGCTGATACAAACATCCACATTACAGATTTTTATGGGATAAAACATCCAAGTCTAACACCAGCCATTTATGGATTTGCTCTGGCAATAAAATAATGTAGTCTAAAGGGTATGCTTTATTTTTAATTAGATACCTAGTCTCCAAATGCCTTGTTTTAGTCATCAATATAGTCCATCTCATAGATCTAGCTATAGCTGTTCCTTCCCTGGGATACCAAATTAGTTGTGTAATTGTCTTGGTAAAACAAAATATTGCTATCTTGAAATAATGATAATAAATAAGCACTATCTTAAGTTGAATCTTTAGAGACTGAAATAAAAATCTGTCTATCTGTCAGTCTGTCTGTCTGTCTGTCTGTCTGTCTGTCTGTCTGTGTATAAGCCTATATCTAACTATTACCTATTATTCATTTGTTTATTTATTTGTTTATTCATATTCAGAAAGGACAGCGGCTTTCATGATTGACATTTCTCCCAAA
>CM059270.1:28829176-28831676 GCA_030347295.1 Setipinna tenuifilis | reverse complement strand
CTCGTCCTCATTGTGGTTGAAGCTTGATTTAAAGACGGCTGAAAGTGATTACTGGGTGTAAATGTAAATAGACTCTCTGTTGATGTACATTTACAGGACTGAAAGGCCTACTGTTAAAATAGGCGGCAAGTGTTTAATGAACCAACCGCAGATATCAGATTTGTGTGACTGACAACCTCATTAATCTTTGATGTGGGTGTGCGTGTGTGTGTGTGTGTGTGTGTGTGTGTGTGTGTGTTTTGTGTCCACTGTGAAATTAAGCCCACATACAGCACACATGCTCTTCATTAAATTTTTTTTTTTTTCTATTGTAATTACATACTGTCACAATTTGCCATAAAGTTCCAAAACCATCTATCACTTTTGTTTGCACATTCTGCGGCCAGATTGTGTTGAAATTGACGTGATGGGAGCGAAATGGCTTTCACATGGCTCTCTGTCCTTCCTTCTGCTGCTGGCCCGGCCGCCTGATTGGCTGTAAATCAAGATAACTATTAGACGAGGCGAAGAGGCGAAGGAGAGAGAGCAGGTAGCAGTGAGCCAGGGGGGCTACAGTACGTCAGCTTTGAGTTTCAGCGCCCCCTGGAGCTCAATGGCGGTACTGTCATGTGGTCTCTGGGTGGTGCTGTTTTACCATAAATGGCCGACAGCAATTAGTTACGAGGGGAAAATTATCACCAGTTCTGAAAATCAGAGTACATCAACTGTTATCTTTTATCCGCGATTGTAAAAGCATTTCCAGATGGCACAAAGACTCTAATTTTTTATTACAGGCCTAATCACTGTGTCCCTTGTCTGCGTCTGTGCTGGTGAAAGCTTTCTGGCCGAGAGGAAGTGGCATCTAGCAAAGGCTGTAATTTTGTGCTGGTGATTTTAGCACCCTGGGTGGTAGACAGGACACTTGGATATTTGGACAAGCTGCTGTGCTGCAAACCAGATGCTGCGAAAATCATCATCGTCACCATCATCATCATCATCATCATCATCATCATCATCATCATCATCATCATCATCATCATCTCTCTCTCTCTCTCCCTCTCTCTCTCTCTCTCACACACACACACACACACACACACACACACACACACACACACACACACACACACACACACAACCCCCCCCCCACAACACACACACACACACACACACACACACACAAAAGAATGCCAGCATCATGACGTCTTCTGCTTCATCCAGTGTGTCAGGTTGCCTTTGATCTCTGTCGGACCCATTTTCCTACTCATGTTCTTGTCATCATCCTCTTACTCATTCCCAGGAGCCCCTGTGGACTGTGTGGAGAAACAAGGAAGCTGTGTGTGCTGGCATGCTTGCCCACGCCGGAGCCGAGCTGTGTGTGCTTGTGAAGGAAGGAAGGAGTGGTGTGGTGTGCTTGCGAAGGACACATCCTACATCCTCTGCATGACTATGATGGATTGTGAGGATGGTCTGGTCCACAAACCGGTGTGGTCATGGAGAACATGATTAACTGATCGCTAATGAATCTAAGCTACGCATGGCAAGCAATTAATCATAACTTGTATTCCTTTGGCACAATTGGTTGAAAAGCAATGTCCTAACACTCACAGTGACATGTTATGCCAACATTGGTTACATGTTGGTGGTAAGCCCACAATATGTTTTTTTCTCTTTTTTTCCTTATGTGTCCTTTATTATACTAGCTGAAGTCCAGTTGAGATATTAAAGGTGCACTATGAGTTCCTCCATGGTTTCAGCACGATTTCATTTTTGTCTGAAATCATAGACATCGCCCCTTGATCAGCTTTCTGCCTGCCCCCCAAATATATTGGGAAAAAGCCCAATCTCGGGAGACAACACAGAGGGCCTGTGAATGTCACACAGACATTAGGGGCACAGGCTGTGCACCAAAATATAACACACCACATTCCAGCCAATCACCAACAACATTCTACAAGAACTGTATTTTATATAAGCTCATATAATAATTTTAACTAATTATTGTAACAATATATTATTATTATTAGTATTATTATTATTGTAATAATATAAAATAATATAGTAACTAAAATCCACTTTCCATTTCCATGCACGTTACAAAAACATGGGGGGGAGGGGCAAGCTTGCTCTGTTTTGCTTGGCATTTACGTGGAACGTCAACAAAGAGTGACGTCATGCAAGAAACTCACAGCGCACCTTTAAATCTCTTAAGCAGAGGAGCCCTGGGAGTACCTGTGCCGTCAGGAGATGAATGTAATAGCTGGTGTGCTGGTTTAAGAGATATACATACCTGAGCCGCTTCAGGTAAAAGCATCTGGAGCAAGAAGACTAATTGTAAACTCACGGCCGTTATTACACAAAGGTTTGTCATTACGCTGTGTCCCCTGAGGGTCTGGGACTGTGTGTTTATGAAAATGTGCTCTGCTGGATGTGGACGGGTAATTGTCAGGTGAGCGGCGTAATCCTTCTCTGTCTCGGCCCGCTGGTGCGCGCCCAGGTATATAAATGAACTCAGATGGCCGTC
>CM059270.1:28816676-28819176 GCA_030347295.1 Setipinna tenuifilis | reverse complement strand
CTGTTCTTTTTTTTCGTTTTTCTTCGTTTTTTTTTGGTCTGTGTCTGCCACAAGGGATGCTAAATTTTTCCACAAAAGAATGCTGAGAAAAGGAAGGAGAAAGAGAAAAGAAGGAAATAACACAGCTTGAACGTTATGGCCTCATTGAGGGAGAATGTTGTCTCTCTTGTGCGTCTCTCTTTCAAATGACATTACTGCAGCAGGGCACAGTCATTATAGTTTGCGAAAGGAAAGGAACGGATGAATGCAGTCTGGGCCGCCTGTCACCGAGCCAGCATTTAGACAAATGGCTTGTTTGGACAGACAGAATCTGTCTGGGTTGTTGATTTTCAGTGACAGCGAGATCAATTTTCTCCTGAGATAGATATGGTCAATTCCTCACAGCTGCAGTCACACACACAAGGATCAGTTGTGTGATTTTACTGGTGACGACATTTACACACCACATTCAATACAATCACACCTAAGGTTTTCTCTATCTCTCTCTTTCCCTCTCTCTCTGTCTCTCTCTCTCTCTCCCTGTTTCTCTCGCTCTCTGCCTGTAGCTCACTCTCTTTCTCAGGTACACACACACACACACACACTCACACAAGGTTTTCTCTATCTATCTCTGTCTCTCTCTTTCTTTCTCTATCACTGTCTCTCTCTTTCTCTCTCACTCTGTGTCTCTAGCTCACTCTCTTTCTCAGGTACAGACACATGCACACACACGTAAGGTTTTCTCTAAATCTCTCTCTCTCTCTCCTTCCCTCACTCTGTCTCTCTCGCTCTCTGTCTCTAACTCACTGTCTTTCTCAGATACAGGCACAGGCACATACACACACACTTAAGGTTTTTTCTCTTTCTCTTTCTTTCTCTTTCTCTCTCTTTCCCTCTCTCTCTCGTTCTCTGTTTCTAGCTCACACTCTTTCTCAGGTACAGGCACAGGCACATACACAAACACACAAGGTTTTCTGTCTCTCTTTCTTTCTTTCCCTCTCTCTCCCTCTTTCTCTTTCTGTTCCTCTCACTGTCTTTCTCAGGTACAAACCCAGGCACATACACACACCTACATGCACACACACAATCTATATTTGTGAACTGCAAATACATACAGTAAATATACAAAGCATATTACGCCGTTCCGTTCTGCTGGCCCTACCTACCTATGGTACTGTAGCATTGTGTAATGTTGTATAGCGTGCTAATAACCATTAAACAATTTAATTTTCTGCAGATGGTGACTCGTCAATATCCACAAATGTTATTTCCCACTCGGCCCTGGAAGGCACCCATTTCAGAGCTGTCTTTATTGAGTGTGTGTGTGTGTGTGTGTGTGTGTGTGTGTGTGTGTGTGTGTGTGTGTGTCTTTATTGAGCACCACTAATATTGCAGGGGGGGGAAAAATAAGGCGGCGCGATAGATAGATATCCACGCACAGGTAATTACCTCCCAGATTGCCATCTGATTCAGGTGGGGCTCTTCCCAAACGAGTCGGGCAACGTTTGTACAACAGAACAAAAACGCCGTTTTCAATTTCCTGCCTTAATTAGTGAGGAGGTGAGTGTATCATGGCCTAACGGAGCGCAGGTGATCTGGGGGTGGGGGGGTGGGGGGGGGGGGGGCGACTGATGAAGAGGCCCACAGACAGGAGCCATTGGGCAGACGTTTTAATAAATCCAGGAATTGATTGAGCAGATAAAGGCCCAGCTCTTCATTAAGAACAGAGACAGACACAGATAGAGAGAGAGAGAGAAAGAGACAGAGATATAAAGGGAGAGGGATAGAGCGAGAGAGAGAGAGACAGTGAGACAGAGGGATAGAGAGAGAGAGGGATAGAGGGATAGAGAGAGCGATAGAAAGAGAGGGATAGAGAGAGACAGAGAGAGAGAGAAGGAGAGAGAGAAGAAGAGAGAGCGACAGACAGACAGACAGAGCCATGAACCCAGAGGCATTGCCACCAGTAAGGCCAGGTGCCGAGATATGGATTTCTCTCTTCTCAGCCACTTAGGTCACTCAGCTCTCTGGTGTGAACACCGTACAGTTTCATGTTTCAAATGTCTAACACTCTGTCCCATTTCTTTTCAAAGCTGATCAAATCTGAAAGATATTTCAGGCTTTTTTGTTTCCTCCTCCACATTCATTGTATCTGCTGCGTGGAGAGCTGTGCAGAGCAGAGCATAGGTGGTTGCAGCAGGACTGAGGTGGGACTCCAGTGTCTGAGCTGATATGCAGATGAGGTTCATTAGTGCTGTGTGTTGCAGGCCCATGGGAGCCCTCAACATTATGCACCATTGACAAAGGCCTCATTCCTCTCACATTTTTGCCTCCGTCAGCAGGGTAGGGCTTTGGTCAATAAGCTTCCTTTAGAGCTACAGGAAACGAGTGTAGTTTTATGGGATCAAATTCATTTTTCGTTCTTTATTTTATTCAATTGAGCAGAGTTGTATAGGCAATTGGACTTCTTTTACTAAAACTAACATGACCTGGATGAATGAGAATCCTCACAGAGATACGTTCT
>CM059270.1:28806676-28809176 GCA_030347295.1 Setipinna tenuifilis | reverse complement strand
TTCTCAGTGTGTGGTGTGCAAGAAATCCTAAATAGTCCGCGAGCAGTTGTGTTAAAATATTATTTTTTCATGTTTCCTAAATTACCTATGCTATGCAGACATGTATATTATCTTCATGCTATTTCCTAGTTACTGTAGGGCTGTGATGCTGCACCAATCCATGCATAGCCCTGTTAGCCTCAGATGGGTGGGGGGAGTGGTCCTTGAGGTTTTTTATAGGGGGGTGGGGGAGTGGTTCTTGGTCTGAAAAATCTTGCAAAAACACTGGTTTAAAAATAAAAATAGTGGTGTTGGAGAAAAATATCTACTTACAAATTTTATTTTAAACATAAACACAAACATAAACCATCCAAATATCCGCAAGCTTCGCTAATAACAGAATGAAAGAATTGCTGTAATAGTCTTTGGGTGTAGGCCCCCTCCTTGGTTCAGGTCTTGCAGCATCTACACCCAGCTGTTTCTGCCTGATCCTGCCAACTTCCTGGACAGATGAACAGTGTTGGTGGGCATGTTGGACAAGTCAGTGTAAAGATGCTGTATGTAACGATGAGTAATTGGTCAAGATTATTGGATGACTCAGTGATGTACTATTAGAGTCTTTTCCCAGTACGACCTTCAGAGCTGAAGGTTCCATGTCTGAATGTTGAAAGTGTGTCTGTCTGTGTAACTGAGGTGCAATACCACCTACACAGCCTTAAACAATGGAGATAAATGTATTAGCTTGAGCCCCTGAGACCTTCCCATCAATCTCCGTTCTGATTCAGATCTCCATTTATTGAATTTTGCTCCAAAAAAAAGGCAATAGTTGGTGTCCGCAGTCAGTGAGGCAGAGGATGTTAGACAACATGCCAATACCAAAAGACTCTCATCTCAGGTTAATGAAATTATGGCATCCGCCTCGCTTGCCTCGCTCGCTCACTCAGGCAGGCAGGCAGGGAGGGGTCCGGCGTTGCCAAGCTCTGCCGATGACATTCCGGATTTTTCTCTCTCTCTCATGCTCTCTCTATCCCTCACTTCCTCTCTCTCTCTCCTTCTCTGTCCCTCTCTTTCTCTCTCTATCACTCCTTCTCTGTCCCTCTCTTCCTGTTTCTCTTTCTCTCTCCTCCCTCTCTTTCTTTTTCTCTTCCGCTCTTTGTCCCTTCCTGTCTTATTCTTTCTCCTTCTCTTTTCATCTCTTTGTCTCTCTCCTTCTCTCTCTCCCTCTCTCTGTCTCAATCCACTAGCATCACGGCCACAACCCCCGAAAGGACTTGGCATTTAATTACCCAAAGAACATCAGCCTGGTTTATTACAGGCACAGGATAACCTGCTAACACATTCGCAGAACAAAGGCACTGTGTTTGTGTGTGTGTGTGTGTGTGTGTGTGTGTGTGGGAGGGGGGGGGGTATGTGTGTGGGTATGTGTGTGTGTGTGTGTGTGTGTGTGTGTGTGTGTGTGTGAGAGAGAGAGAGAGAGAGAGAGAGAGTTAGACAGAAAGAACAGAGAAGTACAGAAAAAAAAACAGTGAGGGAGCAGTGAGAGAGAGCGAGAGAAAAAGAGAAAACGGAGAGAGAGCAGAGACAGAGAGAGAGAGAGAGGGAAAGGGTGACAGAAAGCAAGAGTGTGTTTGTGTGTGGGAGTGGAAGAAGCAGGAGTGGGGAAGGGTGAGTGGGGGCGTGGGGGTGGAGGAAGATGGGGGGGGGGGGGGGGGGGGGGGGCATGTGAGGGAAAGAGGGGAAAGAGGGAAAGAGGAGACATAATTCTTGTTGACATGTCTATTCATTATCGAATCACGCCGACTTTATGAGTGTGGGCCCACGGCGAACATAAGTTAATCCCGCAACTTGTGGGATTTCGCTCCTTCCCAGACAAAAAGAGGGCTTGGTAAGCATCTACAGGACGTCTCCGACACGTCCCATCCATCCGCACGCAGACCGACAACTACGGCATCATATCATTTACACATTCTGGCCCACGTTCATGTTCAGCCCTGGTGTGCGTCTCTCTCCTCTCCTCCTCTGCCTGTCCTAATGTTAGATCCTCACACCGAGATTTATGTCGGATAATAAGGCAGCGATCAGACAGAGCTACAATATACGGCACATCCATTACAGTTAACTGCAGAAAAAAGACAAAAAAGACAAAAAACAGCAAAAGGGAGAATTATAAATTTGAAAAGCCTGTCTTGACCCACAGAGGTTACTTGCTTGGAGAGAGAGAGAGAGCTTGTGACAGAGAATGGAGATGATCACGTCTGTCTCTCCCTCAGTCATTTCCTGCCTCGGCTTCGCTAGGAGACTTGCAAGCAGTAAGAAAATAATGTCCTTCTTCTAAGAAATGACCCTCTTTTTTTCCTTTTTCTTATTTTCCCTTTCTTTCAGCGTCTGGCCCTGCTCTCTTCCCACGTTGCTTTGATCAGGAAATTATGAGGTCCACCCTCGCCGTGAACGCAGCGTCTGATTAGCAGATGGTCAGCCTTTGTTCCGCGTTGACACTGATTTAAAAGCTCTCCCCATGCCA
>CM059270.1:28791676-28801676 GCA_030347295.1 Setipinna tenuifilis | reverse complement strand
TATGTACGTGTGGGCAACATGAATATTTTAAAGTGCTTCCAATGGTTTTGGTCTGAAATTTCTCAAGCGGATAAAAGAAACAGAAAAAACATAAAGGTATGTTTGAACTACCCCCCCCCCCCCCCCCCCCACACACACACACACACCCTGCCCCCCCACACCCCCCATCCTCTTGCTTACATCTTTGAGGAAATGCACTGGCTTGTGCACACAACTACACTTCAATGGTCCAGATTCCATCAAACTTTAATAGCCCTATATGTAGTGAGGTTTCCTGCTGTCCGCGGTGTATCTCACTGGGTTTTTGGCAGACAGAAAAATAGATGTCTGGCCAACATCAACAAACCCTGTTTGTGTATTGCTACATGCAGAATAGCAGATTATATGAATAGTTATGTAGAATAATTATACAGTATACACATAGATATATAAAAGACAGACAGACAGACAGACAGACAGACAGACAGACAGACAGATAGATAGATAGATAGATAGATAGATAGATAGATAGATAGATAGACAGAGACAGACAGACAGACAGACAGACAGACACAGACAGACAGACAGACAGATAGATAGATAGATAGATAGATAGATAGATAGATAGATAGATAGATAGATAGATAGATAGATAGATAGATAGCACTGAGTCACCTAACTGTAGCATTTTGTTTTGTTTATGAGATGACATTTCTGCCCCTTTTAAGGTTGGTAGGACTTTGCCTGTTTTGACAAATAAAAACTTTGACAGATAAAAACTGAGAGGAATCATGCAAAGCACACACACAAAGTCAAGGTCAAGCTATGCGTAGGGGAGAAAAACGACACCATACCAGAAAAAAAAGAAGACATGATCTGTTTCACAATGTTGTTTTCCGAAGCGGTTCTGATCTTGAGGTTTCCCTTCACGTTTGCATAGCACATGGTTTGTGTTGAAACATGATATGCAAGAAATCTGCCCTAAAATCACTAGGGGGGGTTTGAAGGACACAACTCTTTGATTTGTTTTTTGTTTTGCTGATGGCAATCTGCCAGATTTGCAGGAGCCGTGGAGACAAATCATCCGTAAATAGGTTTATTAAATTTAAGAAACTCAACACAAATGCACAATAAACAACTTCCTACATGCACAGCTTTACTATACAAGATGGGCCCGTTACGTTTCAATATGAAAACAGGATTTCTGATTGTGCTGGTCATTTATCTCACGGAGATAAGCAAACATCGGATCAATACAGCAGTATTCAAAGAAAAGGCCAAAAAAAATCTGGACAACGTGTGTGTGTGTGTGTGTGTGTGAGAGAGAGAGAGACAGACAGAGAAAGAGAGAGAGAGAGAGTGTGTGTGTGTGTGTGTGCGAGAGAGAGAGTGAGCGAGAGGGATAGAGAGAGAGAGAGAGCGAGAGAGAGCTAGAGAGTGTATGTGTAAGAGACCGAGAGTGTGTGTGTGGTAAATAAACCATATTGTTGCGATACACACTGAAACTGAGATAAAGCAAGCTACCCATTAAACATTTATAATGTAAACTGCTGCTATTTAACACCACACCTTTCCCTCTTAGAAACATTAAAAGCCATTTTTAAAAATTCATGAACTTGCAACATTTGACTTTTTTTTTCTTCATTTTTTTTTTTACAAAACCTTCAAAAAAATAAATATTACACAAAAATGTCAATGTTTGTGGCTACCAGTCAGGACGAAAGAACAAAGCATCACCCTTTACAAATACAATACAAAAGGGATGGAGAGCTTCTGGACAACACTTATGCACCAGTGAAGGACAATAAGAGCACACTGTGTTACGCTTCCCCTCTTCTCTTAGTCCAGCTTTAGGGCTTCTGTCCTATGACCTTCACATTCACAGCAAAATAATAATCATAATAATAATAATAATACATGAACATTGCAGTATCCCAAATAATAATAACAATAATAGTAATAATAATAAAAACAACCGTCCAAACAAAGAAAGCAATACACAGAACATCCACACAAGGTCACACCCCACCAAAAGAAGGACATCTTCCCATGGGGCAGAGTACCCACAGGAAGGACATCTTCCCATGGGGCAGAGTACCCACAGGAAGGAAATGAAAACCATGCAGACGTCACGAGCAGACTTGTTTAGCAGACAATGATTGGCACTGTTAGCAGTGAAAGAGTTGACATGACAACAGGAAAACACTTTTTTCTGTGTGTGTGTGTGGGACCTACAGAAAAACACCACTATGTCCCGCTGCCCACCAGACGACACTGGGTTTCAGAGTGCGCCAATCTGGGACGCGACTATGACAGGGCCGTTAATTAAGGACAAATGTGTAGTTTTTTGCTGCAAAAAATAAAAATATATATAATGGAAGCTTCCGTAAAAATGTGAGTCTAAAGGGACACATTCCAATGCCTTCAAAGCATTTGGGGATTTATGGGATTTTTTTTTGTTTTCATGGACTTATTTACAATTTTCGGCTCAGGGTAATACTGATAAACATGATATGATATAAGGCATAAAACAAGGCATGAAAACACCTGATCCTAAAAGTGAAAACAAAAAAAAAATGTGCACAAAAATCATTAAATCATTTATTCTTTAAGACTGTTCGACATACATTACTACTAAGGTCTGAATTATTTTTTTGTTTTCTTGGACAACGAGAGCGAGGAGAACGAGATGTTCAGCTTTTAAAAGGTTTATGGCCTTGTAGACAAAACAATCAGCAGGCAAGGTGACTGCGACGCACAGCCTCTGACGACAGACGCGCCATTGAATGCAATCTCCGCCGTTGTTCTCTCCGTCTGGGACCGTCCCGATATAGCTAGCTCGTCTCTCTCTCGTTTTGTTGTCGCCACCGCTGCTGCTGCTGCTGCTGCTGCTGTTGGCGTGGCTGCATGCTGGCTTGTTTGCTCCACTGCTTGCTTGCTCCCTCGCTCGCTCACCGAGCATCCATCTTGCCGCGGCCTGTCGTGGCGCCCATTATTCAGATGCGCTCGCGGTCAGGAAGCCCCAGGGGGGTGCTGGGATATACCGCCATGCTTTAATGGCCTTTAAATCACGCCGAGCATCAGACGTTACATTCATCACTTTGGGGGGGAAAACAGACTTCTTTTATGTGCTCTCAGGTCATCTGTTCTCCATTTTAGAAGCGCGTTGGGGTGTTGACATGTCAAGCCTTTTGTCAGAAGCTGGGTTAAAGGCCCTACGTACGTACTGCGCAGCTACGGCACAGCTACTGACAATGTGAAGAGAGTCTCGAGTGTTTAGTCTGGTGGGGGTGAAGCGAGTACATCACTGGCGGCTTCATCTCTCAGACTCGAACACCGTCTAAAGGGATACACGTGGGTTTCACATTATGGCCATTTGCAAACACATGATGCCCAGTAACAAGACTGCGTCAAGTGCTCTATGCAAAACACAGGTCGACATGAAACATGATCTTCATTTATCTGTCAGTTCCGTTTGGGTCAGTCAGTGCATGTTCTGGATTCATAGCAAAAACCCTCAGACTAGAACAAAAATGCATCTTGGGAGTAACGCTGCTACAAAACTGATATTTTTCTCATGTCAGTGCAGGCTTTGATTTAGAAAATCACCCTTAAACAAATTGCCCTAATGTTCTTCCCAATTATCAAGATCAAATATTCCGCATAGATCTAAGGGTTTAGCCGAAACATACTTGACAGATGCTTTCGCTCTTTGAAATCTCTTTTCCTCTATAATTCTAACAATTAATTAAGAAGATGGCAACATCAGCACACCGGCTTCCTATAAAAAGAGGACTCATCCTCCGCTTGAGTGATAATGAATGAGGCTTCAAAGGCACACGCATTCTCATTTAGAAAGTAGTCGAAGCTAACATATTTGCCAACAAATCTTACAGGTAACACGAGGTGAAATAACTTTGTTTTGACAAATAAAAGCCTGTCATGAAATTGGAATCCTGTCTTCTTTTTTTAAAAAAAAAGGATCATTAAGTTTGCCCTTTCAAAAACGGATCATTACAAAAGCACAATATCTAAGCCGAACCAAAAGAAAGAGAACTACTTTGGCATGGGAATGAGGGTAAGGCATTTGTACTTCTCAAGGACCGCAGAGGCAAAACGACAGTAGCAAGAAGTGCACACAGTTCCTACCTCCCCCAAACCTCCATACGTCCCATATGTCACACTCAAGTGACGTCACCCCCTACTGTTCCTCAGTATGACGATACACTTCAAACGACATGCACACATATCCAAAAGGCTTCATACTAAGTGCATTCCTCCCACTTTTTTCTTCTCTTTTCGTCTCTTCTCTTGTGTACTCATTCAGACATCCCTTGTGGTGTGTTTACTGAAGATACGCCCATGTCTCATCTCCTGGCAAACACACACACATCCTCTCGGTCTGAGCAGATGCACTGCAGCTCAAATCTACACACATACACACACACGCACACACAGGCACACACACACATGCACACACATAGATGCACATTCGTGCACACACACACACACGCACGGGCGCACACACACGCACGGACGCACACACACACACACACACAACAAAGACACCACCTTGTCATCACAACACGTCCTATGAGAGACATGTCGCAGGGCAATGTCTGCTGACGTCTGCTGAGGATGAAGACGTGTCCATGGTGTCCTCCGACGAAACATCAATGAGTAGCAGCAGGGCCCCCGCACCCCCCCACCCACCCACACACACACACACACACACACACACACACACAGACACACAGAACCCCCCCACCCCCCCAAACTCCCATCTTCGTCTCCATCTCCTCTCCCCACCTCCTCTCCTTACAGAGGAGACTTAAATGTGGCCAGAGAGGCGAAGACGAACAGAGAGGAGGCGACACAGCTGGGCCTCCCCGCTCCCGATCCTCTCGCACTCATACCTGAAAAAGAGACAAAATTTATTAATTCATCATCATCTGCGCTCCGCCCTCTTCAACTTTAAGCACTTCTCCCCCTCCTAGGGAGAAGAAAAAGAAAAAAAAAAGAAGAAAAAAAGGCTAGCGTTGACAACTCACTAAGAGGGAGGGAAAAAAAATTAATGAAATAAATGAGGATTTGTGTCTACGGCAGGGAGGGAAAAAAAATGTGAATTTGAAGCTGCTGAGCTTAATGCCCAGCGCAGTTTTACATGCTGCCTTGCTCTGTATTCAACAGGGAGCAGAAGCCAACAGGCAGAGATGGATTGCTTGAGCTAGGAATTTTTAATAAAGATCAGATTGCTTTGCCCAGAAGAAGATACAGAGCCTGCAGAATAGGCAGTGAGAGAGATAGAGTGTGTGTGAGAGAGAAAGAGAGAGAGAGAGAGAGAGAGAGAAAGAGAGAGGGAGACAGAGAGAGAGAGAGAGAGACACAGAGAGAGAGGGAGAGAGAGAGACAGAGACAGAGAGAGAGAGAGGGGGGAAGAGAGAGACAGAGACAGAGAGAGACAGAGACAGAGAGGCAGAGAGAGAGAGACATAGAGAGAGAGAGACAGAGAGAGAGAGAGAGAGAGAAAGAGCGAAAGAGAGAGAGAGAGAGAGAGACAGAGACGGAGAGAGACAGACAGAGTGTGTGTGTGTGTGTGTGTGTGTTTGTGTGTGTGTGTGTGAGAGAGAGAGAGAGAGTCCAATGGAGTTCCTCTTCCTAGTGTCAGCTGTGGAGTGTTGTTTTCCTCTATATGCCAGGGAGTCTGCTAAAGTGAGTGAGGGGGCGTGTCTGCATCCGTCCTGACAAGTCCATACACACACACCTACACCTACACCTGTCCTTGTTTACAAGCGACAGCCCCCGACAGCCCCCGACAGCCCCCGTCTCTGGCCATTCCCTGCTTTACCTCCACTTTCCCTCCCCTGCTCCCTCCGGGGCTGTGTGCTGTTCACCTCAATTCTGCTCCCCCTTCTCCCCTCTGCTGCCACTGATGGTGTCCGTGCCAGACTCCCCTTGCCAGGCTGTGGTGGCCCCTGCCAAGCTGGGTCTGTTCCTGGAGGATTGCGCTGACCAGGCTTTGACTCGAGCCTGAATTATCTTGTAATGTTTTTGTCTTGCCAACATTTCGTGTTTTTTTTTTTTTTCATTAGTAATTTGGCCTAGTCTGTTCCTATCCAAAGGAGGTTCACTCTCGCTGCCTTTGCCTTTGGTCTCCGACATTTTTCATTTGGAGATTACCGGGACTGACACACACACTCTCTCTCTCCCGTTCGTTCTTTCTCTCCCTCTTGCGCTCTCTCTTTCTCTCTATCTTGCTCTCTCTTTCTCTCTCTGTCTCTCTCACTTTCTCTCTCTCTCTGTCTCTCTCACTTTCTCTCTCTCTCTCACACACACTCTCCCTTTTTTCTCTCGGTCTCTCTCTCACTCTCTCTCAGTGTTAGCCAGATTTTTTTTTCTCCCGCTGCAGTCCAGAAAAACACATTCAGGGGACATCTCTCAGTGCCTGTCTCTGCCCTTGTGTGTGATCTCTGTCAGAAAATCCTCTGACAGTCAATGGATGTCAGAAGACAGATGTCAGATGTGCCAGAGAGAGAGAGAGAAAGAGATGAAGAGAGAAAGAGAAAGAGAAAGAAGGAGAGAAAGAAGGAGAGAGTAACAAAAGAAGAGAGCGAGAGAGAGACAGAGAGAGACAGAGAAAGAAGGACAGAGTAAGAAAATAAGACAGAGAGAGAGAAAGAGAGAAAGAGAAAGAAGGAGAGAGTAAGAAAAGAAGTGAGACTGAGAGGTAATGAGACAGAGAGAAAGAGGGAAAGAAAGTTTGTGCAGAAGTACAGTAGGAGAGTACTGGAAAGCCAGTGTGAAGTGAGAGATAGAGGGATAGAGGAAGAAAGGAAATGTATTGCGGCCAGAAAGAGAGACTGAGTGATGGATAGAAAGAGAGAGAGAGAGGGAACAGGGACAGCACGACCTCCTTCAGGCTATATTGCACCCAGTGGAGAGGTAGGTAGACTGTAGACTGTAGTAGAGGACAGCAGTGTAGTGTGGGCACTTACTGAGTTTGTGGACAGAGATGGTTTCCGTCGGTATGCCGTCGCCCCCGTCGCTTAGCGCCCTGACCTGGATGATGTAGTCATCGTCCGCGGGTAGGAGGATCTCCACCGTGGTCTCGTTAGTCGTGACGCTGTTCATCTCCCGGTGTCTGCGCCTCCAGTACGTCACCTACAGACCCATGGCACCACTTAGTGAGCACACTCATTTGCATCGCACAAGGAAGGAAAGCGAGAGTGTGTGTGCCCACTGTGTGTTTTATTATGCCGCAAGTCTATAGGTCATGAGATATTACTGGTTACACAGCTCACCAGAGATATCATTCAGATAACATATTACTGTGGACCAGCTGTTGCTGTCATTTAGATGTAGTCTGTGTAGTCTGTAATTCGGTTTTGGGGACAACATCAGGTTGTTAATATTAAATTAAAATCACCACTCGAGTCTCCTCTCATGCCCTCAAGCAGCATGTCTCACTGGCTAGTAGTGCTTATTGCTTGACCAAGCTGTTCTCAGATGCTTTCTGCTAGTGATTGACCTTTAATTCATTTCTACTTACTTATTTTATCGTTTATGCTTACCTATTGCTTTTTGCTTTTATTTAATATGTCTTTTATTTATCTTATACTTATTTTACACTTTACTTTACACATCTTTTATGCTTTTATATTGTTCTTTGCATATGTTTGTGTTAAGCACATTGAACTTTATTTTTGTTAAGCACACTTGACCAGAACCACCACGTTTAATTACATCTTCTAAGTCGGTATACAAACACCAGGCCGTTTTCTGATTTCAACAAGTTAGGTAGGCTGGGGATAACAATTGCAGACCTTAACTTTGGCATTTTTAAAAAGGGATATTTAACACATTCTGTCATGTCTGTTAAATGGGTTGTTAAAAAAAGTTAATTATGATACCTTCTGCCTCAGTACCACATAGAAAATCACTTCCTAAAATGTGTTATGGTACCCTGTTAAAAAATGCAGGCACTCATGTGGTCGCCATGCAGACAGCCTACTGACAGTCACTTCTGTGTGATGATTATTATTCCAGCAATCTAATAAGGACATTTTGCACGTCCTAATGTGAATGTCACAGGGACGGCAGTAAAATATCACACCTTCCTGCTTCAACGCCTTATCAGCAATCACATGCTGGATGTGCTAGGACATGGGCCACTATAAAAAGCTCTTTTTACTAAAGCACTGCAGCTGTTCAGCATTTAACTGATAGAAAAGAATGGACAGTCCAGCTCCTAGCAATGCCAGGGATTTGCAGTTATAAGCACAGCAAAGGTTAACCTGCTAAAGCGAAAATAACAGGTGTAACACATTTTGTAAAACTAGCTGATCATTTAGTTGTTCTTTTGCATAACTGCAGGCATAAATTGTTTTAAGAGTGAACACTTGCTTTCATAGCAATAAGCATCAAAAAGAAAGTTAACTTTTTGCACACCTCTACAGAAGACAGGGGCGTTGGAGATGACCGTGGCCTAACCTAGAGAAATAAGAACTCCCGCACACTGCCTGCACATTCCTCAAGCAAGACATACACACAGCATTTCGGTCACAGACCTTCGTCAGGTTGCCTCACAGGTACCGGTGTGTGTGTGGGAGTTCTTATTTCCCTACAGCAGTGAGCATAACATAGTCCTGGCAAGAGGGAGGCTGTGGACGAGTAGGACATGCAGTGAAGAAGACCCAGTGTGTGTGTGTGTGTGTGTGTGTGTGTGTGTGTGTGTGTGTGTGTGTGTGTGTGTGTGTGTCTTATGTAAGGTAACACTTTACTTGACGGCTGAGTTCATAACACATTCATAGCAGCTGTCATAAACTGAAAATGGTAGCGAATAAGGTGTTACCAAATACTTGAATGAAGAAAACCTTGTTTACGGGTAGTCCCTTGTTTATGGGTAGTCACACTACTGTGGTTGGACACAAGAAATTGCAAACAGCAAAACTGATATCTGTTACCCTCACTGCTATACACCAGTTGAAATCTGAAATACATGAACGCTGTGGACGAAATACATACATGAAATACATGAATCTGTGGACGAGTGGGACACGCAGTGAAGAACACCCGGTTACATTATGTAAGGTAACACTTTACTTCACGGCTGAGTTCATAACACATTCATATCAGCTGTCATAAACTGCTACACATTCTGCTACAACTAGCCCATTGACTCAGATGTGTCGTGATCAGGTAAGAGGTTTGGAACAAAAACGGCAATGCTGCTTGCGATTGTTGGAATTTTATTTTGTCATTAGACTTTTAGTGGTCGTCGTTCTGTCTGCCACATTCATGAAAGGTTTGGTATGAATGTTAAATCATGTCTCATGAAACAGTCATTAATGCTTTATGTGCAGTTTGTGACAGCTGCTATGAATGTGTTATGAACTCACCAGTTACGTAAAGTGTTACCGTGACTCACACAAGTCACTGCATTCTAGGTTATAAAGCTTCACCCGCCTAGGAGTGTAGTAATGAGTATGTATAAATCATTATGAATACTAATTTCAACCATTATTAAGATTTATAAAAAGAATTATAATCCTTTATGAATGTGGTTATAGAGTCTTATGAATACAAGCTTCATGGAAAATGTTAGCTAATAAGGAAGACTTACATGGAAAAAACCTTGTTTATGTTTAGTCACACTACTATGGTTGGAAACAAGATATTGTAAACAGCAAAACCGATATCTGTTACCCTCAATGCTATACACCAGTTGAAATAAATAAATGCACTTGGGGGGGGGGGGGCACTATCATTTCTAGTATGTGTATATATGCAGGGTGTGTATATCACATAATGATGCTCTTATAAAACATGTAGCAGTTCAATCAACTAATAGCTCACCTCATACATCAACATGAAAGAGGGTTTCCTCTTTGTCTGGTTTTACACTCACAACTTACCTGGTACCCTGTGACCTCCGCCTCCATCTCCATGGCGACCACAGCATCCCAGTGCACAATGAGCTTGGAGCCGATGAGGGTCCACTCCACGTTCTGCGGCGCCTGGC
>CM059270.1:28781676-28784176 GCA_030347295.1 Setipinna tenuifilis | reverse complement strand
TTTCCTATGTTTTTATTGTTATGATTGCACTGTTATTGCTATGTTTATATTGTTTATTGTCATTTATAAGATGTTTAGTGTACACTGTGGGCCTAGGGAGCATTTCAATTTCAAAATGCTGTTTATGACCTGTACATATGGTTTTTGGCAATAAAACTGACTTTGACTTTGATTTATTTTGCATTTGTTAACTCTCACTTAACATTTTGTTCATTATTTGGTAATCATTGCTTTTTCACTATTTCTCTAGTAAATCATTTATTACATATCGGCACATTGTAAAGCAGACAGAGAAGGTGATCGACAGACAGACAGAAAGGCAGCAGGCTGAGAAATAGATAGCAGTAAAGCCAGCATAAAGACAACCAGTCAGACATGCAGACAGATAGCCAACCAACATCCAGACAGATGTCTGTCAGTATGTTTATAAATGATTTACTGATGAGAAATAGCATAAAAGCAATGGTTACCAAATGATGAAAAAAGTGTTTAGTGAGAATTAACACATGCAAAAAAAGCTCATTAGGAAGTAGGTATTATAAAGTGCTACTAAAAAACATACTGCAGAGCCTAACCCTAACCCTAACCATACCGCCCACTATAAAAAGACATATGACACATCCTGAAGTTGCACCTGCTATGAAACATAAACACAAAAACCCTTCTCTTCCGAGATTGCTTCCCTTCCTAACAACACTAACTTAACTAACAAACACTAAACCAACTCTCTCTCTCTCTGTCCCTATGCAGAAGTACATATGTCTGTTGTGTCCCTACTCTGTGTCCTTTTACACCTCTGTTGCTTATGTCCTTTTTTGTAAGTCGCTTTGGATAAAAGCGTCTGCCAAATGCAATGTAATGTAACATAAGACCCAGCCAAAGAGTGCCACCTACATTACATTAAAAACATACTACATAACCTACGAGTGCTGTAAAACACATGATGCAGCCTATGAGCACATCCTGTTACAAAACATATGGTACAGTCAGTACGAGTCTATGCATACTATGTCAAAGCATACCCTACAGGGTACAAGCACAACCCATCATAAAGCACACACTGCACAGCGTATGAATATATGAATGAATGAATTTTGTATGAATACAAAACACACTGTGAAGTCTATGGGTACAACCTACTTTTAAAAAAAGTATACTGTACAGCCAAGAACTACCAACAAGAACTACCTACTGTATGTATTACAAAACTAATGGTACAGTGTACAAGCACAAGTCTACTGTAAACAGATATGGTATTCAGGTACAAGGTAGGGGCTGGGCGATATGGCAAAAAAATAAATAAAAATCACTATATATTTCCCCATATCATTATGACTTTTTTCCCTGACAGTCACAGTTTCTGGACTGAAACCTGTCTTTAAAGACAATGACATATCTCACATCGCACTTTCTTCGCTCCATGTCAGTTTGGCCATAAACAAACCATCACCACACAACAAATAACACAAATGATCTGTAACCTTTTTTGTCAACAATGACATCAGCTTCAGGTGGATAACTCCAAGACCAGCATTACTTTCCAGCATGACTTTCACTGGCCCCTGCTCCACTTTGACTCATGCTGCTCTTTTCTAGCCTTACCTTCACCATTAAACCACAAACTGCAGTGGTGCAGGGAAAGGTAGACTCAGCCATGTGTTCGATTAAAAATGCCCAAGGCTGACAATTACGATTGACCTGAATTTTACCACGAACACGATTTCCAAGCGATTAACCACCCAGCCCTAGCACAACTGACTACATTGTTATTGTTATTGTTATAGTATTGTTATAAAACCTATCCAGCACAGCCTACAAGTTTAATCTCCAACAGGACTATGTGAATCTAAAAAACATACAAAAGCATGAATCAAGACTACAGTCTTCCATGATATTGTAGTTATGCAGAAATACAAGAGGGACAAGAAGCCTGTCTACCCTTATTGCAAAATTTAAATGTGCACCACAGAGCCTGCAAGTGCACTCTAATGTACACTTTGCAGTATACAAATATATGGTGCAGCCTGCAGTGGGATTAGACCACACAGTGGTGCAGTGATATTAAAAAGCATACAGCACAGCCGCAGGCTCGCACACACTGCTGTGCTATGGAGCTGTGGCATAGCAGAGATATAAGACACTAGATATAAGCACACTAGATATAACCACCCCGAGTCCTGTCTCCCCTTGGAGCTGTGGCATAGCAGAGATATAAGACACTAGATATAAGCACACTAGATATAACCATCCCGAGTCCTGTCTCCCCTTCTGTGCCACCAGAAATAATGACAATAAAAAAAAATAAAAAATCCCCCTCCCTCCATTCGTGGCGCCGAAATTACAGCGTCTCCCGGGATTGGGCCGAGACTAGCGGAACTAGCCCAGAGCCACGCGTCAACGAGCGGAATTATGGGACCCCTGGGTCCGTGAAGGAATGGTTATCCCGAGGAAACAAACACATTCGCTTCCATTCAATTAGGCAAAATGGGTACCACTCGCA
>CM059270.1:28774176-28776676 GCA_030347295.1 Setipinna tenuifilis | reverse complement strand
GAGCGGTTTTCGCACCATTGCTTTTTCTTCTCCTGTTTGGAACAATGCTGGTACTGGTAGTTTTGCCCTTGAGAACACTACTGGGTTTGTTATCTGGTGTCAAAGCGGGCCAAGACACTGGCTGTTTCCCGAGAAAATTCAGGCCAAATGCCAATTTGGCCCCGCAAGCAACATAAAACAAGCCTACCTCCGCATTACGTCTGTTACTGCTGCGCTGAAATCTGTGCAACAGCCATGAAACAAGCAATAAATGTATTCTTTCATAGGTCAGAGTAAACATTAATTGCTCCGGAGCACATATTACCTGTCAAGCAAATGTTAACTGAGAGCTATTGATCCCTCTTAAATCTCATTACTGCTGCCTGATAAACTGTTTTGATACGCCGTCCTCATTAGGAAACACTAATTGAACCTAAAAATCAGCGATCAATTCATTATTCAATTATGCTTTCATTACAGTGGAACGAGCCAAGCTGTAAAGGATTTTGGTTAGTGAAGCTTGTCAGCAAATGTTGCACAAGCAAGCAAACACCCCTAAAGGCAAAGGGGTAAAACAGACGGGAGGGTGGAAATGTATTGTTGTTGGTGTAGATAGAGTAACAATAGTAGAGATGTAGTAATGTATATGTATTGTAATAGACAATTGGTATATCTGCAATTCACCCATTTACTTACATAGTGCACATTGTAGTAAATCAGTTAATGGAACTGACACTGTACATGGTGCACTATGGGGCCAGTGTAAATGTGATGTTACAACAGACGACAGATATAGATATGATATACATGTGGTAGTATGCATGTGGTGTTTTAGTAGATAAACGTTATTGCAGACAGTGTAAATGAGCATTGGATAAAGGTGCTGTTGCACACATTGTACTGTAAAAGTGGTTTAGCAGAGTAGAGAGTGTAAATGTGGTGTTGTTGATAGTGTCAGTGTGGTTGTGTTATAGTGTTATTACAATGTGGTGTTGAAAATCATGCAAATGTGTTGTTGCAGTAGACAGTATGAATGTGGGTTTGCCGTAGACAGTGTGAATGTGATGTTTTTTGCAGACAATGTGTTGTTGCTCATTACACTTATTCAATATGTGGAGCAAATAATGGGTGGGTGTGGGGGTTACAAAGACACACACACAAAGGCATCAAGGCCAAAGTCAAATATACAGTACACATAATGCAGTATATGAGCAAGTCCGAGAGAGACCCTTTTTACCAATTAGACAGTAGCATAAATGCCATTAAATAAACATGTTTTATAAAGTAATATTAAATAAATGAATAAGCAAATGCAGTCTAGATGCAGTCTAGTAGGCCATAGCTGCCTGAGACAATCCCCCTGTTAAAGGAGCATCCCAGCCGGAGTGATGTGTGAGGGGCAACGAGGGTGCTGGTCTTTATGGACCCTCTAAAGTTCCGGCCTACTAAACTGCCCTACAAAGCCAAAAGGCAGTAACTGCGTATTTTGTCAAATTGAGTTTGGACTGTAAATGGACTTTATAACACTCCCCTTTGTCTTGTGACTAAATCTCTTGCTTCTTGCTATTAAGAAAGTACGTAAAAGCATCACCACTATTATAGATGCAGTGTGTTTGACTGGGTAGTATGACAACTTTAAAGGCGTTTTTCTCAGTTTTTATTTTCACGCATGTTACTGCACTCTGCCTTTTGTAAGGCAGTAACGACTGTTGAAGTGGTGTTGCCTTATACTGCGTGCCTTCCTTACTAATCCTTACAGACCTTAGAGATGTACTCTATACCCTATAGATGCACTCTATACCTTACAGATGTATTCTATACCTTACAGATCTACTCTATACCTTAAAGATGTACTCAGCATTTTTCTCAGTTTTTATGTTCACGTATGTTACTGCACCTTGCCTTTTGTAGGGCAGTAAAGACTGTTAAAGCATTGCTGCATTTCACTGCATGCCTTCTTACTAATCCACAGACAGACCTTACAGATGCACTCTATACCCTACAGATGCACTCTATACCCTACAGATGCACTCTATACCTTACAGATGTACTCAGCATTTTTCTCAGTTTTTAAGTTCACGTATGTTAGTGCACTCTGCCTTTGTAGGGCAGTAAAGACTGTTAAAGTGGTGTTGCCTTATACCTGCCTTCCTTATTAATCCACAGGCTCATGTTTAATTATATTATTGTACTGTGTAAAGTTTTAGATTTTATATTATCGCAGTGCTAATATGTTATCACGTCCATAAAACTTCTTGAATTAAATAGACACACTGTAAACCCGGATAAGTTACAGTAATACAACTCAAAACTTTTGATGTAACTGATTACATCAATAGTTTTGAGTATATTAACTATATATTTTAATTAACGTTAATTTAAAAGTTTAAGTACATGAATTTTGTACTTAAACTTTTAAAGTTCACTTTAATTAAAATATATAGTTAATGTACTCAAAACTATTGTATTGTTGTATTGACAATCCGGTTTTGTTGTATTGTTGTATTGACAATCCGGTGTT
>CM059270.1:28766676-28769176 GCA_030347295.1 Setipinna tenuifilis | reverse complement strand
GCAATCACAGCGATCCAATGTGTTAGTTGTCGATACACACAGGTCAGCAGCACATATGTGTACGTACATGCATCCGTCAAATGTGCTCGTGTCACCAAACACAGCATTCCAATGTGTTAGTGTCGATACACAAAGCAATCACAGTGATCCAATGTGTTAGTGTCGATACACACAGGTCAGCAGCACATATGTGTGTGTACATACAGTTCATCCGTCAAATGTGTTCGTGTCAGTGTGTATGCACAGCAATCACAGTGATCCAATGTGTTAGTGTCGATACACACAGGTCAGCAACACATGTGTGTACGTACATACATCACATCCGTCAAATGTGCCCGTTCGTGTCAGTGTGTATAGATCCAGCCCTAGTAAATGCATATGCTAATTCGAGTTCCTGTTTCGAAACAGATTATACGTTTCCCCTACGAGCATTTTTGTCTGAGCACACCCAGGGCCGGGGTAAAATGAAAATATTATTTTCTTAAAGGTGTTACACGGCTCCCCGGGCTACAGAAAAGTTAATAAGTTGATGAAGTCTGTGCGGCTGGCTGCATCATAACATTTCACACTGGTGGGCTTGGCAAACAGGACTTGGCAGCCAACACACAGCGCTGTTAAAATCACTTCATGATACAGTAATTATATAAAACCCTTTGGAAGGCCTTACTCTGTCTTGCTGTCGGCACTGAGAGGCAAAGCCATTTATTTGGGGGAGCAGTTTTGACAAAAGGCAACAGCTACAGGATATATATATTTTCCGACTAGACATCCGACCTTTCCACTATTGGACATCAAACTCGTGTTGCATTGTAAGTGTACCACTAAGCATAGATTCACATACTGCCATGCTGTTTGCACTGTATATGTGCTTTAACATCCTCCACTTACACAACACTGAGCAGACAGCTTACTTCATAAAAACTCTAAGACGCCTGTGAGCTGTTAGTCAGTCTCTAGTTAATGCTACAGCTTTGGCTGAACTGAACCGAGGGCTACATCGTATGGGGTGCGGTCGATCGTGAATCGCGATTATGAAGTCTGGGAAGCTGTGCGGGTTTGATTTACATCGGTTTGGAAAAGTGTCTGTGGTGCAGAGAGAGCTCGTGGAGTGAGTGGTGCAGGGAGCGCCTAAGGTGTCCTTGGGCCAGCGAAAACATTTGATCTGGGTCACCAAGACTGCTGAGAGCAACCATGAATATTCATTTAGGACAAGCTGCAGATATCCATCAGAAGGGCCAGAACCCTTACATTACACAAAGTTAAAGAGAAAAAAAATTGAGAAAGGAGGTTCTATGCATAACCTTTTTTCCGCACTGCTGATACTGTGAGTTACATATGCAGGAAGTGGTCTGGTATAGTATAGTACAAAAGTCTGAGGTCTATGTGTTAACAACATTTAAGTTTTGATTATCTGCTGTGAAAGATACACAACCTGCATGACAGAGTGCTTTACAAGCACCGGGATGAACTATTTTATTGCTGTGTACGAATTATTGCACATTTTCTTTTGCTTTACAAGCACAAAATACCTCTTAGTGATTGGAAGCATTTAAAAGTGTAACAATTGAAAAAGTACAGTCCATAAATCCTCTTTTATACACTTCTCTTCACTGATACTGACAAACCAGTCAATATATATATATATATATATATTTTGTCAGGACAAAGCTTTTGGCAAGGGAGCAATTTTGGAGCAAAATGGACTCGGAACTGAGAACTCGGAACTGACTCGTAACCAGGAGACGGCCGGAGGTGCTGGCGGCGCCAAAGAGGTTCTGTGCCAAGCAGGTGTAGGTGCCCTCGTCCATCTTCGTCAGATTTCGGATCTTCAGCGTTCCGTCAGGAAGAATCATTATCCTGTGAAGACAAGACAACAAATTTCCTCCTCATCAAACCACATTCTATCTCGGGAGGAGACAATGTAATTAAGAGATGTAGTTATCGTTATCACAGACCCAGACCATGGGTTCGCCTATTGCAGGAACAGGTATACAGTAGCTTGTAGGTAATTTAGTGGACAAGACAGCTGGGGTCAAAACTATCAAGCACAGATTGAACTCTCTCTATCAGCCACCCAGAAGAAGAAGACCGCTTACAAACCCAGAAACAATTTCCATCAGTCTAACAGGTGGGAGTGACTCATTTACATACATGGCAGCAATTACTGCCACTGGGGGCAAATATCTATCTGCAGACTATTTCGACTGAAGCTGTGCTTTATCCTGTCTGATTTGTTCGACAGAATGCTGTATTACATCCAAATAATTCAAGAGGAAAAAAAGGGGAGAAAACAGACAGGATGAAAAAAGAAAACAGAAAAAAAGGGAAAGAAAGAGTGAAAATCTGCCACAGCAACTGCTCTTTCTAAACAATTTAATCCAACCACAGCAGGAGGCTGGGTGGGTGGGTGATGGCGGTGCTGGTGGTGGTGGTGTGTATGTGCATGTGCGCATGCATGTGTGTGTGTGTGTGTGTGCGTGTGTGTGTGTGTGTGTGTGCG
>CM059270.1:28749176-28761676 GCA_030347295.1 Setipinna tenuifilis | reverse complement strand
ATCCCAAAATCACAACAAAACACATACACACACACACGCACACATGCACGTACATGCATCAAGCAGACATACAAACACACACACAAAATCACAACAAAGCACACACACACACTCACACACACACAGAAATAAATAAATAAATATCCGTAGCGGTCTCACCCAGCACCACCAGCTCATACAAGACATACATACAAACACACCTGCACCTACACATCCCAAAATCACAACACACACACACACACACACAGAAGTAAATATCCGTAGCTGTCTCACCCAGTACCACCAGCTCTGCGCTGAAGTAGATGATGCCGTGTTTGTTCTCGGCCACACACTGGTACATGCCCACATCAGACAGGTCCACCGCCTCGATTGACAGCATCCCATCTGCCAGCTGCAGTCGCTCCTGTGGACGCACACAGAGAGAGGGATGCGTGGAGGCAGTGGAGGCAGGTGTTAGAGGCAGGCAGGTTGTGTGTGTGTGTGTGTGTGTGTGTGTGTGTGTATGTGTGTGTGCATGAGTGTTTATGTGTGTGTGTGTGTGTGTGTGTGTGTTCATTAGCTGAAGAGCGGCAGGACAGGGCCAAGCGCCTGAGCGTCCAGCACAAGCCTGACCCCACATCACAACGGCTGACTAGAGCCGTCAGCGCTCAGCAGCAGCAGCCTATTAAGTGTGTGTGTGTGTGTGTGTGTGTGTGTGTGTGTGTGTGTATGGGGCAACAGAATCTATTGTAGCGCTTAACATCCTCTTGTCAGTGAAAGCAATATCGCTGAAATGTGTGTGTGTGTTTGTGAGTGTGTGTGACTGAGTACTTGTGTGCACGTGTGTGCGTGTGCGCATCTGTGTGTGTGTTTCTCTGTGGGCATGTGTACTTGTGTGTGTGTTTGTGTGTGTATGTATGTGTTTATGTGTGTGTGTATGTGTGCATGTGTGTGGTTTTGAGTCTATGCATGAGTGTGTGTGAGTGGACGTGGGTGTGTGTTTTAGTGTGTTCATCAGTGTGGTTTCAGTTTAAGGCTCTTGTTACCTCTGGCAGCAGCATCTCTCCGTTCCTCAGTGTGTGTGTGTGTGTGTGTGTATGTGTGTGTGTGTGTGTGTGTGTGTGTGTGTGTGTGTGTGTGTGTGTGTGTGTGGACGTGAGTGTGTGGTTTCAGTGTAAGGCTCTTGTTAACGTTGTGTACCTCTGGCAGCAGTGTCTCTCCGTTCCTCAGCCAGCTGTAGGAGGGTTTGGGCTTCCCGTTGGCCTTGCACTCCCAGGCCAGCCGCTCCTCGATGGCCAGCGCTGTGTCCCGCATCGTCTGGATCCACTGGGGTTTCGCTGACAAATCAAAACACCTCATTTCATGCTCGCCGCCTTCGCACGAGACGAGAAAATAACTGCTGCAAGGCTCTGCTGACAACACTTCAGACAAACTCCCATCCCGAACAGCTCAAACACAGGCACGCAGGCAAGCGAGTGAGGCAGGCAGGCAGGCAGCCAGGCGGGCGGGTGGGCAAGCATTCTTACAGACAGGTAGGCAAAGCCTCACACTACTAAGGAAGCAGTTAAAAAGACAGCTTTGCTAAGCTGTGCAACACAACTGGCTTGTACACGATGACTAAATTGCTGTGTGTGTCCAGAGCCACACTACGAAAGCGAAACAAAACAGCAGCATTGAGTCTGAGACTATCAAAGTACTACTAGGACATTGTTGAGTCTGGGACTATGAAAGATTACTAGGGCATCACTAAGTCTGAGACTATAAAAGCCTATTAGGGCATTGTTGAGTGTGTGACTATGAAAGCCTACTAGGGCATCAAAAAAGAGGAAGAGGGGAGTGCTGCCTTGGGTCAGATATTTCAAATAAACCAGGTGCTCTTCGAAAAAAGGACAATAGAGACTTGAAAATTGCATTTGACTGTGTCCCAAAATGTAGAAGGCCTATTCAGTAGGCTACTTGTATAAAAAACAGTCTAAAAATTTGAGGCACACTGATTTTAGTGAGAAAAAAATAAAAATCCTTTATTGTGATGGATTTAATGCCTACGCGTTTCAACTCGACTGAGGCCTTCTACATTTTGGGACACAGTGAAATGCAATTTTCAAGTCCCTACTAGGGCATCGTTGAGTCTGACACTGTAAAAGCCTACTAGGGCATCGTTGAGCCTGAGACTATGAAAGTCTACTAGGGCATCGTTGAGTCTAAGACTATGAAAGTCTACTAGGGCTTCGTTGAGTCTGGGACTATGCTATGAAAGTCTACTAGGGCATCGCTGAGTCTGGAACTATGAAATCCTACTAGGCCATCGTTGAGTCTAAGACTATGAAAGACTACTAGGACCTTGTGGAGTCTGGGACTATAAAAGCCTACTATGGCCTCATTGAGTCTGGGACTATGAAAGTACTACAAGGGCATCGTTGAGTGTGTGACTATGAAAGCCTACTAGGGCCTCGTTGAGTCTGAGACTATGAAAGTACTACAAGGGCATCGTTGAGTGTGTGACTATGAAAGCCTACTAGGGCCTCGTTGAGTCTGAGACTATGAAAGTACTACAAGGGCATCGTTGAGTGTGTGACTATGAAAGCCTACTAGGGCCTCGTTGAGTCTGGGACTATGAAAGTACCACTAGGGCATCGTTGAGTGTGAGACTATGAAAGTACCACTAGGGCATCGTTGAGTGTGAGACTATGGAAGCCTACTAGGGCCTTGTGGAGTCTGGGACTATGAAAGTAGTATTAGGGCCTCATTGAGTCTGGGACTATGAAAGCCTACTAGGGCAGCATTGAGTCTGGGACTATGAAAGACTATGAAAGTAGTACTAGGGCCTCATTGAGTCTGAGACTATGAAAGTAGTACTAGGGCATCGTTGAGTCTGGGACTGTGAAACCCTACTAGGGCATCACTGAGTCTGAGACTATGAAAGCCTACTAGGGCATTGTTGAGTCTAAGACTATAAAAGCCTACTAGGGCATCGTTGAATGTGTGACTATGAAAGCCTACTAGGGCCTTGTGGAGTCTGGGACTATGAAAGTAGTATTAGGGCCTCATTGAGTCGGAGACTATAAAAGCCTACTAGGACATCGTTGAGTGTGTGACTATGAAAGCCTACCAGGGCATTGTTGAGAATACAGTTTCCCCATGTGTCAGCTGAAATAAGCGCGAGTATGCATCAAACAATAATCGTAATTGAAATCCTTTAAAATTCCTTCTGCCCCACCACTCCCACAATCAATACATGCTACACATTTGCCTGAGGGGATGACAGGGCACTTTCTTTTCCTTCTTTTTTCTTTTTTTTTTTTACTTCAGCCTTTCATAGATGGTGGTTAATACCACTGTCATATGTTAACTACCCTGGTCTCAGAACACTGCCATCTTCAATCACAGTAGGATTATTATTTTTTTCTGGCCATGTTTTTCTCTCTCTCTCTCTCTCTCTCTCTTTAGTATGTGGTCATGGAAACCACAGAGAGGCTGTCAAGGCACTCAAAGCGCTGACAGAAAAATAATTGATTTCAAATTGCGGTTGTTCAATTTGAAACACAATACAGAACAGGCTAGTCAGATTCATTGTGATGATGTATGGGGAAAAAAGAGACACCAAACAATGACCTGTCTGTGGATATTAATAGTTTATCAGGTCTGTCATGTTGTCAGTCTGCTTAACACCTCTGAGTCACCCCTTCAGAAAGTCACGAAAAACAACAAAATGGATTCATCAAGAGCCAAATGTGGGCAATTCTAAGGTCTAAAGAGAATAACTGCACAAATGGGACTGGAATGAGACTGGGAGGTAAAAAACAAACCCCAAAAGGTTAGTGGTAAACTGAAACCGAACACAGCTCGGCTCGTGTGGCCATACCGTGAAACAGCAGTCGTCCTCTCACGATGTTCCTGCCCATCTTGTTCTCCGCCAGGCACTCGTACCCGCCGGCGTCCTCCTGCTGGAAGCTCGGGATCTCGAGCACCACGTTTGAGTTCTTCATCTTCACCTTGCTGGGGAAGGGGACTCCGTTCGCTCTCCTCCAGGTGATCTCTGGGACAGGGCTGAGAAACAGGAAACAGGATGTGTTAACTCAGAGCAAGTGGTAAACCTTGTAATAGAAGAGTCTCGTGGGTTCATTCCACGAGCAAAACAAAGCCACTAAGCTCTTCTGTTAGGAGGTTTACCACTTGTTCTGAGCCAACATACTCAGGTATCACAGCATCACAGAGGTAACTGGGTGTAAGGCTGTGTGTGAATACTATGCAGTCATACAACAGGAGTAACAATAGTAATAATAATGTAACCACACAGAAAGACAGAAATATACAATACACACTCTAAAAAATAATGGGGGCCTGTACCGGTTCATTAGAGTGATGCCATAGCAGAACCTTTGACAGTGCTTTAAAGAACCGTCAAGGCAACAGTTCTTTAAAGAACCATTTGACGCTGATATGACATAGCATAGCCCATTATGATCCGAGGCAATACAGCAGCAGGATGTACATCACAGCATCACAGCATCACAGCACCAGGGAGAGGCACAGATGGCACAACGCACACAAGTACTTACTCGCACACACACACAAACACACACACACACACACACACTCACAAACACACACACACACACACACACACACACACACACACACACACACACACACACACAAACACACACACACACACACACACACACACACACACACACACACACACACACACACACACAAACACACACACACACACACACACACACACACACTCACAAACACACACACACACACAGCGCTAAACAAATGGGGGCTGTGCTGCAGAGCCCTTATGGCCACACGTTTTAAATGTAGGGGTGTATAATAATACAGCTCTCTTAAGACCACAGGGTACAGTATGCACAGAGCTCAGGAAAAAATGCAGCAGAAATGTCCGCAACGGTGTGTGTGTGTGTGTGTGTGTGTGTGTGTGTGTGTGTGTGTGTGTGTGTGTGTGTGTGTGTGTATGTGTGTGTGTTTGTCTGATCCATATCAATACTTTAAGCTAAGATGAAACAAATCATGAAACAAACAGAAAACAGACAATAAAGCAATCAGGGAAGCGAGATCGATAAAGCAGAAGAAGAATAATAGAGAAGAAAGAGACAAAAATCTGTTTCCTGCCGTCTGGGCAAACAGGAAGTGTGTGTCTGTGTGTGCGGCCTGTGTGATTTCAGGGTAATCACAGGCCTGCCATTCTCTGACAGGCTCCAGGTAAGCCATCATGTCAAGTGTTACATTGGACCACACTTTTCCCCCATTGTGAAAACTGCACACCGGCTTTGTCAATCAGCTAAGAGAGGCAATTAAAGCACAACAACAACTGCTGCCGCCGCAGAGGAAAATGGGAGGCAAAAAAAAATGTGCCGACTAGAAATACAGTCTGACAGGCATGATTTAAAGAGTGTCGGCAAGACGCAGAGGACTTCCCTGAGAGACTGAGAGACCGAGAGAGTGAGAGGCACCATCGCCACGGTGACAGATAGCTATTAAAAGTCAGGGGCATGAGGAAAGAAAAAAAACAAACAAAAAAAAAAAACAAAACAAAACAAAACACCTTGGTTGCTTGAAAATAAGAAAAAAGTCCACTTACTTGCCAAGCGCGAAGCACTCGAGAGTCACAATAGATCCTTTCGCAGCTGGGACTGTGTCAGGGAAATGGACTTCTATCTTGGGCTCGTACTCCCCCATGGCGCCTGTGCAACAGAGACCAGAGACACAATTGTGTTTGTATTTCACCCGCAGATGCATAATTCATGGAAATCAGCTGGTCAGAGAAATTATGAAAGACTAACGGCTAACGGTAAACAAGACAAAGGCACACCTACAGTACAGTGCCCGCTATCCCCACCATTACCCCTACCCTACCCCTACCCCTCCAAAACACACACACACAAACTCTGCCTGTCCCCATACAAGAAACATTCACACTCTCTCTGAAACTGAGACCAGGCCCTCACCCTGAAAAAGAAAAAAAAAACAGTGAACGAAAGATAGCAAATAATTCATATCTAGCCTTTCTGAGACATGACACGGTGAGCCCTCTCCCGAGGGAGGGTTCAAGATGTTTTGGGGCAAGTGGTTAATAATTAACTCCAGCCACTGGCAAGCTCTTTCCCCTCTCTCTTTTCCCTCCCTCTTTCCCCTCTCTATGTTCCCTCTCTCTTTTTCCTCTCTCTGCTTCGTGAGAGACACCGAGAGCAAAGCCAAAGCTCCACAAAGCAGACAGCCGCAGCTTTGAGAGAGCACAACCCGGCGCAGAGCTGAGCTGAGCTGAGCTGCTCCTCTGGCTAGCCTAGCTAACACCTATACTGCACACTGGTGCAAAGACCTTTGCTGATGTATGCGTACGTGTCGTCTACACAGAAGTGTGTGTGTGTGTGTGTTTGGGGGGGGGGGGTGGGTGGTCTTACATCACAGCTCCAGCTAGATAACTCCATCACATTATGGTCCAGTCACCTGGATGACCAAGGCCGACCCTTGCCTGGCCTATTAGATGAAATGGACCCTACTGAGGGGAGAGCCGCTAAGGGCTAATAAAAGCTTAAGTATCAGTGCTCTGGCACTAAAGTATCAGTCCTCTGGAGCTAAAGTATCAGTCCTCTGGAGCTAAAGTATCAGTCCTCTGGAGCTAAAGTATCAGTCCTCTGGAGCTAAAGTATCAGTACTCTGGAGCTAAAGTATCAGTCCTCTGGAGCTAAAGTATCAGTGCTCTGGAGCTAAAGTATTAGTCCTCTGGAGCTAAAGTATCAGTCCTCTGGGGCTTAAGTATCAGTGCTCTGGAGCTGTGCTACATCAGGACCAGATCCAGGCTGGATCAGTGCCCAATCAAATTTATATGGGGGGGGGGGGGGCACTCCCTCAATATTGGGCTCTGTCTGTAAACAAAGTTCTGCCTGTAAATCACATTGTCAAAAATACTGTCTGTGTTCATCGTCAGAGAGAGAGAGAGAGAGAGAGAGAGAGAGAGAGAGAGAGAATACCCTTTTTCCATCCATCCATCCATCCATCCATCCATCAATGCATGTCATTCATTTATTCATTTATTTATTTAAACATCATTTTAAATCAGTAGTACCGAAAAAGCAAAATCTGAAATGAGATGCCACTGACATGATTTTTGATATTTTAATATTTCCTAGGGAGCCCTTAGGAAGGACGTGGTGAAATGAGACTCGACTGAGAAGTAAATAGGGAGTTTTGAGATCTTAAGTTGGGCTGAGGCAAGAAAAAGGGGTGTTCAGCTGCAGAAAAACACCCACCCCCTCTTGTGTCAACCCGATCGCAATTTGAGCTTTTTAAAGTTTTTAAATTACTAACAGTTTTTCTTCTCAATCTTTGACCCAGTTCTTATCTCACCTTATTTGTCTTCAGAATTTCTTAAAAATGAAACAGGTAGCATCTCATTTATTTATTGTGAGACAAGGACAAAACAACCTTTGGGATCAGACATTTTCCATTAGGACATTGGTGTAGAGGGCTTGTTTACAACAGTACTGGGCAACGGGAAAAAGAAAAAAGGCAACACTTCATTTTATGGTTCCTTTTTAGTGTATCTACATGTAACACCATGTAATACTATGTAATTACATAATGTTATATATTGTTACACACTTTGTTACACTCTACCTAACTGATGTAACAGTGACAGTAAAATTAAGTGTAACCAGAAATAATATATCTTCCTACATTGTCTCATATTGTTTTTTTATCACATTTTTGTTCTGATACTGCCAGTTTGGGAGCATCAAACTGAAAAGAAACCAAATTAGCTCAACATTTTCTTAACGAATAAAGCATATAGGATGCATTAACAAGATGAATGTACAAAATATAAGTAAACACATGCACTGTGCATTTTTTGTGAACAATGACATCTGCTTTATACGACTTCAAATCATGTCCAATAAAGCTTTTTCTGCCCTCGGCTTCACTTCTGGTGACTATGCTCTTTGCCCAAAGACGATGACCGTAAGTGACCTAGATTTTTATCACGATCACTAATCGCGATCGATTAACTGCCCTGCCCTAGTTTACAACCCCAATATAGCCCAATAAAACCTGTGTGTGTGTGTGTGTGTGTGTGTGTGTGTGTGTGTGTGTGTGTGTGTGTGTGTGTGTGTGTGTGTGTGTGTGTGTGTGTGTGTGTGTGTGTGTGAACATACTTGCTCACCCCAAAAACAAAAAAAATTAGTTGAGTTTCTGATTCTGAACCTTGACATTCTGATTCTAAACCAGATGCGTGCCAAACCCAGGCCAGAAGTGGCCCGTCTGCATCAGGGCCAATTAGTCAGTGGCCAATGCGCTTGCTTCATTCGCTCCATGGGCAGCTGGTGAGCAGTCCTGAGGACCAGTGGCATTACACTCTCCTACCACCCCTAACCCCTCCCCTCCCCTCCCCCTTCTTTTACCCCCCATTCCAGACTCAAAACAGGGGCCAATGCGCTCACTTGCTCCCTGGGCAGCTGGTGTCCACCAATAGTACTAACCCGCTTACCATCAGTCCTGAGGACCAGAGGAGTGGAGGAGCTGGAAAGGCAGTATGTGTGTCTGTGTGTGTACTTGTGTGTGTGTGTGTGTGTGTGTGTGTGTGTGTGTGTGTGTGTGTGTGTGTGTGTGTGTATGTGTGTGTGTGTGTGTGTGTCAACATACATTCCCAAAAAAAAAAAGGTTGCGATTCTGATTCTGAACCAGATGTGTTCAGGCCAGAAGTGGCCCAGATGTTTGCCGGACCCAGGCCAGACCCTTACTCCATGGGCCGTTAGTGACCAGCAGCAGTACTAACCGGCTTACCATCAGTCCTGAGGACCAGAGGGGTGGAGGAGCTGCTGACCCGCTCCCTGGTGACGCGGTTCAGCACGATGCAGGTGTAATTGCCCACGTCGGACGGCTCGACTTTAGCGATGTACAGGTTCCCAGTCTCCTGAGAAACAAAGCGGCGATTGTCTTGTTGGACGAAGTAAGTGTACTCATTGAAGACCCACGCAAATGTAAGGTCTAGAATGGAAACGAGGGGGGGCAACTTTAGCCAAATTGTTTCGGATATTGACGTGAAAAAGCATATTTTTTTTAAAGGAACAGATTGCACTTTGTAAAAAATCACATGCATTTTTCGGGACAAGACTTTGCAAACAAGCATTTTTTTTTTCGAACTGAATATACTGTTTGAGGACTGTGATTAACATAACCACTGAGTACAATAAAACAGACATTGCATCAATTTAGTCTAAAGAACACAGAACTGCTTCTTACCTCCTGAGTACGTTGGTGTTCCACAAAGTAGAACGACCCCTTGGCCCTCCCGAACTGATACAGCACTTCTGGCTTGAGTTTTGAAGTTCAAGTCTGCAAAGAAAAGGGCAGGTAAGGACAGGTAAGGACAGGTCAGGACAGGTAACTCCCTTTACTCTAACCTGTACAAAACACCCCTGAGTAGCAGAATCACCGAACAGATACATCACTTCTGGCTTGAGTTTTGAAGTTCAAGTCTGCACGGAAAAGGACAGGTAAGGACAGGTAACTCCCTTTACTCTAACCTGCACAAAACCCCTGAGTAGTAGCAGCATCATTTACCTCTATAAAAGCACCTAGGACAAGTAAAATAAGATAATTAATATAAATTACGGCAAAAATTAAGACTAAAGTTTCATAATGAGCAGGCCAAGCTGCTGACGCTGATCTTCCCTGGAAGGTCAACATTGTTACATTATGTTAATCGCATTTTCCTTGAGGAATAAATTCAATTACAACTGTGCGGGAGGTTGAAGAAGTGCGCTTCTCCTCCACCCTTCACAGCGCTGTACAGTGTGAGAGTGTGAGAGTGTGAGAGGGGGCGGCAATTACAACACACACACACACACACACACCTGTCACCTCGCATTGGGAAGGCGAACAGACACCACGCAGCATGGCGCAGGGCACATGCAGAGTGCAGAGGCGAGGTGAGATGGGGTGGGGTGAGATGGGGAAGGGAAGGTTTTACCCCCCATTCCATAGAGACAGGTGGGGTGGGATGTGGGGTGGTATTCCATTCTCCTACTCCTTACCCCCCCCTCTCCCCCTTCTTTTACCCTAGTTGGAGTCTATTCCAGACTCAAAACAGACACCTAAAGTAAGCATACACATGCAGAGGTTAGGTGAGATGGGGTGGGGTGGTGTGGGGTGGGATGTGGTGAGATGGAGTGGGGTGGGGTGGCATTCCGTTCTCCTACCCCTTACCCCCCCCCCCTTTTTTTTTCCCTAGTTTGAGTCTATTCCAGACTCAAAACAGACACCTAAAGTAAGCATACACATGCAGGGGTGGGGTGACATGGGGTGGGGTGGCACTGCATTATCCTACCCCTTACCCCCCACCTTTCCTCTTCTTTTACCCTAGTTGGAGTCTATTCCAGACTCAAAACAGACACCTAATGTAAGCATACACATGCAGAGGCGAGGTGAGATGGGGTGGGGTGGCATTCCGTTCTCCTACCCCTTACCCCCCCCCCTGTCCTCTTCTTTTACCCCCCACTCCATACAGACTTGAAACAAGACACCTGAAGTAAGCATACCTGTGGCACACTAGCTGCCATGACACTTTACAGATTTCATATTATATTATATTATATTTATTTATTTTTCTATTATACAAAGATATGCACATGGGCATCCCTTTCTGTGTATGTGTTGTTTACTTTGAAGGGCACCTGCTGTCCCACTATATCATCATGTATGTAGTGACATACAGTGTCATGTATGTAGTGACAACAGCCATCTTTTGTTATCTAATCTTATGTTATCTCTGATCTTATATCCAATGCGAACAGGGAGTTTCTCCTCACCCCTGCCGCCCCTAGGGACACTAGCAGGAACTGTCAACCTGAATGAACTTTCTCTTTCCCAGCGCTACCAAACTGCAACAAATGCTGTGTTGTGTTTTCCTGACAAACTGTTAAAGCACTGTTGAGATACATCTTGTAGAAATTGTGCTATACAAATATTGTAAGTTATCTTATCTTATGGTAACTTATCTCTGATCTTACATGCGAACCAGCTACATCTTGTATGAATTGTGCTATACAAATACAGTTTATTATTATTATTATTATTATTATTATTATTATTATTATTATTATTATTATTATTATTATCTTACATGCAAACTGGATGCTGGCACTCCTGCTGAGGTTGGCACAGTGTTAGTTAAAGGCTTTTTTAAGGGCACCTGCAGTCTCACTATATCATGTACAGTATGTAGTAACAAAACAGCCATCTTCTCTAAACTTATCTTATGTTATCTTATGCTATCTTATCTCTGATCTTACATGCAAAGTTGCTACATCTTGTATGAATTGTGCTACAAAAATACAGTTTATTATTATTATTATTATTATTATTATTATGATCTTACATACAAACTTGAGGCTGGCCCTCCGCCTGAGGATGGCTCCGTGTGGGTTAAAGGCTGTGCACTGGTACTAATTAGTGTAGTCACTTAATGTTAGTACTATTACAGTTTTTGCCTATTGCTTAGACACTAAAACCCAGTGCTTAAACCAAAGTAGCATAACTTGAAGTTGTTGTTGCTATACTGGAAACAAAATGTGCCATATCTTAAACAAAAGTTCTGCCTAACACTGTTGTGGCATTTCAGCAACACACTTTGGTCCTCATACAACACACTTGCAAATGTTCACTGCACACTTTTTCATTCATAAGACACGCCGTTAAAAACGGATGCCTCATCATACCATTTGGAAAACACACATATCCAAAACATAAAACACATTGGATGATTGGTTAAACATTGCTTCACACCAGAAAACCCTTACCTCCAAAATTGGACACCAATTAGTCAGCAACAAAAAGGCCTCAGTTTAGGCCTTTTTGAAAACTGCAAGCATGGATGGAGGGAGAGCCCGCGGCAGAGTAAGAATGAGAGGAGGACGAGGAGGAGGACGAGGGCAGCTTAGAGGAGGACAAAGAACTCAACGCATTGTAATACCAGATGACATTAGGGCAACTTTAGTTGACCATGTGGTTATTATGTTTTTTGAAGTGCTTCTGAGCCTACTATTGTTTCATTTGGTTTTTATTTTTACTTTGTTTTACAGTAGTTTATGTACTGAGGGCTTTTTGAGTCTACATCATTGAATATTTCTGTTTTGGGGTTGTCATGTGCCTTATTTGCTTTGCGGAGCTGAATAAAACACAGTAACTGAAAGAGTGGATTGTTTTATGTAAAGTACACTAGTGTGTTATAGTTGAGTTGAACTGTCTTACCATTTGGTGCAAGTTTGTGTGCTTTGCCATCAGAGTTACATTTCGACAAAGGATTGTTAGGTTTTTTTTGTTTAGTTTGAGTTTTGATAGCAGAGTGTCATTATGGCATAAATGTGAATGGTTTATTTCCAAGTGTTTTGGGTTTTGAAAATGTGTGTAGGGATTTTACTCTATGAGTCAAATTTTGAAAAATGTGTGCAAGCAATAGGCAAAAACTGTAAGTGACAAAACGGCCATCTTCT
>CM059270.1:28706676-28744176 GCA_030347295.1 Setipinna tenuifilis | reverse complement strand
TCTGACACCTGGGGAAGGGGAGGGGGGGAGGACAGAGGACGGAGGAGGGTGAGGTGTGGGGGTCAGGGGGATGGAGGATGGGGGTAGTGGTGTCGTTGTTAAGGGGAGGGGGGGGTATCTTGGTAAATATGGCAGCCGGGTTCACTGCTGGTGGCCGCAAGCCAGTGACACTGCAGCTCCTCTCCACTCCACTCCGCACCTCGCCCCCCCATCCCCCCACCCCACAATCCCCACCCTGCACACCCCCCCCCTCCCCTCGCTCCAGTGTCTGTGTGGCCAGCGTGAACTGGAGATGACCCCTTCGGTTCACATCAATTTTGCATGAGGGAGAATTCATTGATATGAGGTGCGGGAAACAGCAGAGCAGAGAGGAGCAGAGCGCATCATACCACCACCTTTCCTCCTCCTCACGCTCTCTCTCCTTCTCTCTCTCTCTCCCTCTTTCTCTCTATCCCTCTCTCCCTCGCTCTCTCTCTCTCTCGCGCTCTCTCAGAGCAGAGAGGAGCAGAGCGCATCATACCACCACCTTTCCTCCTCCTCACTCTCTCTCTCTCTCTATCTCTATCTCTCTCTCCCTCTCTCGCTCTCTATCTCTCTCTCTCCCTCTCTCTCTCTCTCCCTCTCTCTCTCTCCCTCTCTCTCTCCCTCTCTTTCAGAGCAGCGAAGAGCATGGTGCATCATACCACAACCTTTCCTCCTTCTCGCGCTCTCTCTCTCTCTCTCTCTCTATCCCTCTCTCTCTCTCTCTCTTTCTCTCTCTCTCTCTATCCACTTACCACCCCTTACCCATCCTCCTCACTTATCCCTCCTTCTCCTCTCTTCTCCTCTCCTCTCCTCCACCTGTGCTTCCACTCCCTAAGGAAGCCCTGCTTTGCCCTTCCCCTACAACCCCAACCCCCCCCTCCCCCCCTCCCCCGTACGCCCATTCACCCCCCCTCCCCCGTATGCCCGTTCGTCCGAGGTGGGTGGCAGCCTCGACCGCACTGCCGCCCCGGGATTTCTCCCCAAACACCTGGCACGGAAGCCCTCTCTTCCTCTCTCTCTTTCTTCCGCTCTCTCTCTTTCTCTCTCTCTCTCACTCTGTCTCTCTCTTCCTCTCTCTCTCACACACACTTCCTCTTCTCCTCTCTCTCTCTTTCTCATACACAATTTTTCTTCCTTTCTCTCTCCCTCACGCACACATTCTTTCACAGTCTTTCTCTCTGTCACAATTCTTCTCTTTGTCTTTCCCTCTGACACACACCGCACACACTCTTGTCCTCTCTCTCTGTCTCCCTTTTACCCTCCTTTCTTTCTCTCCGTCTGCCTTTCACCCTCCTTTCTTTCCTCTCTGCCTCTCACCCCCCTCCCCTCTTTCTCTAACACTCTCTCCTCCTCTCTCTCTTCCTCTCCTTCTCTTCTCTCTCTCTCTCCCACCCTCCCTCCCCTCTTGCTCTAACACTCTCTCCTCCTCTCTCTCTCTCTCTCTCTCTTACCCTCCTTCTCTTGCCCTCTCTCTCTCTCCCTCCCTCCCTCTCGCTCTTGCTCTCTCCCCACCCAAGGTTGCGGAACTGTGGCATATTTCTCAATCCTCAATCAAAATGAAAAATGTATAAGCCATCCCTCTCACGGCGTGAGCACCCCCCGGCGCCCCTCTACCCCCCGGCCCCCCCTTCTCCCATCACACACCCCAGTAGGATCTCTCTATGCCATAATTCCCAATTCAGCTGAATCAATTCAAACCTTTAATATATGGACCGGGGACGCGACCAGGGGATAAACAATAAATTATATTACTCACTGGATTAATTATAAAACTAATTTACAGCACGAGTGAAATCAGCACTTTCTCTGTAAGTCATTTTTTATCCACTATTATCACAGCAAGCATTCGTGAGAACTAAATTGTATCTTAGGGGCAATTTAAGATTCTACTTCGGATCCAAGAAGGGAGTTTGTCAAATGTTTACGGTTGGCTTCCCAGTCGATATTCCTCTGTTGTCAGCCAACTCAAAAAACAAGAAGAGGAAAAAAATAGATATTTTGACATCTCTTGGCTGAGTAATATACTGCATCAAGAGCAGACACAGAAAAAGAGAGAGAGAAAAAGAAAGACAGACAGAGAGAGAAAAGAAAGAAAGAGAGAGAAAGAAAGAGAGCGAGAGAAAGAAAGAGAGAGAGAGAGAAAGAAAGAGAGAGAGAGGGAGAGAGAAAGAGAGAGAGGAGATGTTTAAAGCAATCTACCATGAAGTTTTATGAAGCTCACGGCCACACCAGGGCAATTTATTCCGGCAAGCTGACAACCTGACTTCCCAATGCCAGCGTGGAGGGGGAGAGAAGGGAGAGAAGGCCCTCCGACCTATTTGCACTTCAAGAGGGAGAGAGCAGGAGCAGGAGCAGGAGGCGAGGCACTGGGAGCTACTCATTTCCGAGACAGCCCTACTCCTTTCTGCTCGGCTGAGGAGAGACTCCAGTCATCGGGATAAACATTTATGCCTTGTCTCCATTCTACAAACAGTGGAGGAGGCATGTGGGTGAGTAAGTGTGCTTGTGTGTAAGTATGTTTGAGTGTGTCTGTGGAAATGTGTCTGTGAGAGAGCGTGTGTATATATGCGTGTTTGAAAGTGTATGTATGTGGGGGGGACTGGGAGAAAGAGAGTTCGTTTCTAAGTATATATGTGATATGTGTGTTTGAATGTGTATGTGTGTGGGGGGGATTTGGAGAAGGAGAGTTTGCTTCTAAGTATATATGTGTGTTTGAATGTGTATATGTGAGTGAATGTGTGGGGGGGATTGGGAGAAAGACAGTTTGCTTCTAAGTATATATGTGTGTGTGAATGTGTATGTGTATGTGTGTGTTGGGGGAGTCAGAGAAAGAGAGGTTGCTTCTAAGTATATATGTGTGTGAATGTGTATGTGTATATGTGAGTGAATGTGTGGGGGGGAGAAAGAAAGGTGGCTTCTAAGCCAAGCTGCAGAGCGGGGGGGCGCTGTATATATGTTTGTGTGTGTGAGTGAATGTGTGTGAGGGTGATTGGGAGAAAGACAGTTCGCTTCTAAGTATATATGTGTGTTTGAATTTGTATATGTGAGTGAATGTGTGGGGGGGATTGGGAGAAAGAGAGGGTGCTTCTAAGCCAAGCTGCAGAGCGGGGGGGTGGGGGGGGTGCTGGGGTCGGTGATTAGAGACGCATATTCTGGAGGTCGGTCGGCGTCACTCATCCCCTACAGAGTGCTGGGTGCTCACGCGGCACGGCACCCTGCTGACTTCGCCGAGCTGCACTCCACGACCGCCACCGAGCGCCTTTTCGCCAAGGTGCTGATTCGAGATGCCTCCTTCTCCTTCAAAGCACCCCAGCGTGGCGCTTTCAGCTTTCAGCTCCGCAAATACAATGTGGGAAGCCAGACACTCTAAGCAGCACTGACTGAGGGTGGAGGGTGATGGATTTTTTGTTTAGATTGTATGAACGCTGCATTGGAAACACATGCAAATCAGAGTTTGCTCTTCGAATGAATAAGACACACTATACACACTTTTTTTTCAAACAATTCGTTGATTTTTTTTCAAACGATTCGTTGGTGCATGTGTCTGTGTGTGCGTGTGTGTGTGTGTGCAAGTGCATGTGTGTATCTGTGTGTGTGCTTGTGTATGTGTGAGTGTGTGTGTGTGTGTGTGTGTGTGTGTGTGTGTGTGTGTGTGTTCACCCGTGTGTGTGTGTGTGTGTCTGTGCCTGAGTGCATGTTTGTGTGTGTCTGAGAGTGTGTCTGTCTGTGTGTGTGTGCGCGAGTGCTGATTTTTCACCTCTGTGATATTCATGTGTCCCATCTGCTGGGTGCCTCTGCTCTAAATGCTGCTGTTATTATGTGGCATAAGAGATGAGCGCTCGCTCTGAACCGCTCGCTCACTCACTCACTAAATCATTCACCAGATTAATACCAAAACACTCCTTCTTCCACACACACTCCTCACTCGCTCCCAGAGGAGCGCCTGAACCACCGCACAGGCCCCGCTCCGACCGCTCCGCTCCCATCCCCCACCCCCCTCTCTCCCATACTGGCAAACAAAACTGTTTATGATTTCCCTTTCCCGTCAGACTAACAATTCCAGATAACACTTTTCACAATACTCCACTCCAAACCGAGCCCCATTCAGCTGGGCTATTACCGTCACACTGTTTGCTCTCCAGACTCAAGCGCTTTGCCACACACTTATGCATTATCTAAAGACACACCACAGGAGGGGGGGGGGGTAAGAGAGGACCGGTGGGTCAGGAACAGCACACTGTGCACACACACACACACACACACACACACACACACACACACACACACACACACACACACACACACACATACACGCCACACACACACAAACACACACACACAGGGTAAGAGAGGACCGGTGGGTCAGGAACAGCACACTGTGCACACCGCCCGAGAGGTAAGGGGGGAGCACACGGGATACGGAGCCAATGCTACTGTCAATAGCCCGGCTGCAGGTAACACACACACACACACACACACATACCTACATACACACACACATATATACACACACACATATATACACACACACACACACACACACACACACACACACACAGATTATCACTGTCAATAGCCCGGCTCCAGGTAACAAACACACACACACACACACATACACGCACACACACATACATACATACATACACACACACACACAAACACACACACATAGACATAGATTATCACTGTCAATAGCCCGGCTCCAGGTACCAGCGCATCCTGGGTGCAGCTCGGAGTTGGCACAGATTGTGTAGTCTGTGTTACAGCAGCAGTGAATGTGTACATAGCAGCGACATGAAGTCTCACTTCTGTGCTAACGAGATGAGATGTACCAACTGGGTCTTTGGCACCTCATCTATTGCACAGTGTTGCTGGAGGCCTACAGAGAATAACGCCTTGTCTGAAACATTTACTCGTTCACTACATAGGGTGTGAGTTACATTGCATTGCCGTGTCTGAAATGTTCACTCGTTCCCTATGTAGTTCACTACACAGAGTTACATTGCATTGCATTACATTTGGTCCCCTACATAGTGCAGTACATAGGGAATGAGTAAATATTTCGGATTCAGCCTAAGTGATCTGTTTTCCCAACATAAGTAACACCTCAGCCTATGATATACACTTATACACAACTGGGCACATTAGCTGTACACAGTACACTGTAATGCCTTGTTAGATCCACACACATGATATAACCGTAAAGTCACTTGTTCTATGGTATGTTGGTAAAGCTGGACCTAACTGAAGCTCACTCTGACCCAGACCCTGACCAATCCACTTTAAAGTAAGACCGGGCGAAAACATTACTGAATAAGATCTTATCCATCCACTCCAGGGTAAGACCTGATCAATCCACTTCAGAAAAAGGCCTAACCGATCCACTCCAGAGTTAGCCATTCTCTAAGTTGGAGTCTTAAGCAATATTTGGAGTCCACAGGAAAAACAGGCATAGTCACAAAATGCAGAAACTGAGAAGATGTCATTTATAAGTTCAATTTTTTATTTGAATTAAAAGTAAATGCTATTTTAGATTATGGTCATGTATTCATAGGACTGCTTTTGAAAAAGCTTCCCATTCACTCCTCATATCTGCGGATTACCTTCAAAAAGACTGGGGCTTCAATGCAACTACCAATAACATGAAAATTGTAAAAACAAAAAAAAAAGTAACGTGAAAAATGGCATGGAGGCACCTGAGCACCATGAACGGTACCTGTATTTGGGTTGGGGGTGTCCTTGGCATGAAGACGCATAAAGAGAGCACCATGCGTACCTGTACTGGGGTGGGGGTCCTCATATCTAATAGCATGCAGCATGAAGACGCATAAAGGTGCATGAACGGTACCTGTACTGGGGTTGGGGGGTGCCCTTGGCGTCGCAGGTGAGGGTGGCCTCCATCTGAGCTCCTCCCATGGGGAGAATCAGGTCACTGGGCTCCATCCTCCACCGGGGGCCGTTGAACGACTTATAATCCGAACCATCTGAAACAGGCCACACAAGGCACATGGTTTACCACCCTTTATTTCATCATTTATTTGTATAAAAATAATAATAATAATAATAGTAATAATCATAAGAAATATAATAACCACCACCACCATCATCATCGTAATCATAATCATAATAATAAACTGTATTTGTATAGCACAATTCATACAAGATGTCACTCAAAGTGCTTCAACAGCTTGGCAGGAAAACACAAGACAGAATTATATATCTTTGGCTTTGAGCATATTTGCCATCACAGCCAAAGCTTGTCATTACACAGTAGATCACATAATGGACACCATACCATTACCAAAGGATTGAAGTTTTAAAACGTTTTCTTATAGAGCTGTACTTATTGCTAAAAAAATGTTTTATGAGTTAGTTATGTGTAACAAAATGCTTGCGAAAACATTACAATAGATCATAAAAATGAACACATTTCTAATTATGTGTAAGGTTTAGATACCCCTTGACAATTCTGCTTAAATGTACCCATTCTATCCTTGTTTATTCTTCTTTCTCTTTTTTCCCTCCTTTTTTTCACAGATATGGCCAATTGTAAACACTTGTGATTTATTCCTGCTTCATTACAGTGTTTGTTCATGTGTAAGGCTGGGACAGTTTTGTGCTAACATGCGAAGTATTAAATTGCCGGGAAGTGTTAGTGTTAGTGTTGTATCTATTTACTTAAGAAAACAGATCAGGCTAAGAGCTTGCGTGCATACATCTCAGCGCTGGAAGGCCATTAACGCCTGACATGCTATTTTTATTTCCTCTGAGAGCACCTAGTGTAGGAACATAGGAGGCCTGCATACCCAACAACGAACGAAAAAATAAATAATATATAAATAAATAAATAAAAATAACACAATTCATTTTCACATTGACTGAGCAGCCTAATTGAATCATCTACAACCAAGCCTGGAATTACTGTCCGCCTGCATTTTCCCACCATGTTACTACAGGCTAATGTATTTGACTAAAAGCTGCCGTTCAGGCTGCGGAGTCGGCCAATGCGAGCTAATGAACTCGCTGAACGGCAGTGAGGTAGCAGGCCAGGGCCGAGGCTGGGGCTGCTGTGCTGTAGTACTGTAGCTCTACCGTGGCTTATATTTAGAGCGTGTAGCTACGTCAGCGCGCTCGGCAAATCTTTAATTATTACCCGCACCCATGACAGCAAACACAGACGGGGGAACTTGTTCAGGCAGAAGGCATTTTTTACCTGCAAGACACTCCATGATTGATAGCAGCAAAAACTGTTTCCATAGTAACGTCATCTTCAGCTGCCAGAGGCGAGTGAGTCTCTCATTCAGCAAGGTAAGAGGGGACTGGAGACGAGGAAGAGAGGAGGAGAGGAGGAGAGGAGCCCAACCTGCAGTGTACCACATAGAGACACACACAGAACAGAACAGAAGAGAAGAAAGTTCCAGTGAATGGGAGTGAGCATGGTCCAACTCGTTAGTATTCAACAGAGCAAGGGGGCACCCCGTGGTCTTAAATATCGCTTAACCAGCAAACGGTGCACAATTTTATCACCTTACTGTGACTGCATTACGTTCAAACGGAGCAGTGGGGTATTTGTGCCGCTGTAAAATTAAAAACCAACAGTTAAGATTTACTTTATTAAAAATACAGCCCCTCTAGGAACCGGATGAACAAATGTTGGTACGCCTTTTTTTTTTTGGTACTGATTTTTTTTTCCACACTCGTTTTTTTTTTTTCACGTGTCTGCCTATTTCCTGGATAACAGACTCAATCCTCATTGGCATGAAGGATAACACAGCTTCAAACATTTTCTGGAGAGATGTTCTGCTATCCCTTAGAGACAAATTCAACAACTTCTCTTTGCTGGAGGGTTTTTTGTTACTGTACCTTTCTCTCTAACAAAAAAAAAAAAACACACCAAAAAGATGTTCTGTTGAATTCAACCGAGACAAGAGTTTTCCTTTTTTTTTTGTCTTCGCAATCTCCCACATAATTTTGTCCACATGCTCTGGATTATTTTTATAATGCTGTGTTTTCTATACATGGACGGGGATATATGGAATGTGAAAAAAAATTCCATTACTTCAGTTAATTAAAAGTTCAGTATAAATTAAATCAAGCCTGTGTTGGTGTGTGAACATGAGTTATGCCAAATAACATGAAGCTGTTTTTGGACCTGCAGCAGAGTTCTGCACACCCTCAGAGGCTCCTTCACTCATGTACACACACACACACACACACAGACACACGCACGTACACACACACACACAGACACACACACACACACACACACACACACACGCACGTACACACACCACACACACACACACCACACAAACACACACAGACACAGACACATACACACACACACGCACACATATACACACACACACACACACACACACACATACACACACACACACACTCTAACACACACACACACAGATGGTGAAAGATGACGCATCTGTTGAAGACTAACATCTAGTCCGTTGTTCTATATTTACCAAAAATCTTATTTTTTCAAGTAAAACCATTGTCATTAATAATTCCAAAGTCAAAGAAAGAAAATATTTTAGAAACGTTTCCTTCAATCTTTGACATTAAGAATCATGTTTGATATTTAGCTTACTAATTACCTAGATGATTAAAGCCGGCACTTAGATAACTCCTCTCTTGAATACAATACAAATTGGATTTCAGTACATGAGTTAAGAGTCAAACAAATCTTCATTCCAAGCTAATGCAGGGGAGCTCATGTTGGCTGCGTGAGAGCATTATAACCAGAAAAAACATGATGGGCTACCCAAAGTAGCCTATAACACAGGTATAACCATTACAGTATAACAAGTCCAACAGCATTACACAGCCTATGACAGCAGAACATTTTACTCAACTTATGGAGACTGAGGATCATCCTGACAGCCAGCATTTTAGTCTTTCCACCAGCATTCACAATGCCATATATGTCATATAGTCACAAAATGTCTGATCAATAACAGGTGCAGTCTTTGATCTCGATAAGATGAAGGTAAACTTGATGACCAGACATGACTGTGTTTGCCATGTACTGTCGGGACTGCCACAGCTAATGCATAGTCCAGCCACTAACACAGAGATGGGAGTGTGGTGTGATGCGGAGCTACATGAGTGTGAAGGGTCTTGGGTCTGTCTTTGAAATCAAAAGGTGAGCAAATTAAGTAATGGCGAATTTAAAATATGTTGGAATGTAAAGGACACACTAATGAAGTTTATGGTGCAACATCTCAGAGACAAATGACCATGTCTTTGTGCTCAAGACCAGAGGTTGATCTTAAGAAATGCTTTTTGTCTAATTACTGTGTAGTGAAGGGGAGGAGAAGTCACCCCACCCGGCTTCGAACCTTCGGGGTACCAAACATGCACCTTGACTGCAATACCAAAGTTCCCCTACAAGCACACCTACAACCCTCGTGATGGTCACTCCATCACACACTGAACGTTTATAACTGTAAGGGTGGAACACCTGTCAAAGGTAAGCAAACTAAGTAATGATGAATTCAAAATGTGTTGGAATGTAAAGGACGCAATGATTAAGTTTATGGTACAACATTTCACAGACAGAATGTTTTTAACTGTAAGGGTGGAAAGCCCGTTTAAGACATATGAGTTCCCATTGCCCTGAGTGTATTTAAGGCCCATCTGTGTGAACATCCTGTGCTTATTATGCACAGGTACGCTAACTGACAGTTTCGCCTTAGCAGACCTGAACTGGCGTTTCAAAAAATGTTAATTAGGTGTTTTACTGCATGACAGTAGTGCCTGCTTATGTTAATAAATACAAGATGTGGAGAAGAGAGAGCACTGCTGTGGCATCCACTACCACCACTACTACTACCACTACTATCATTACTATTACTACTACTATCACTACTGCAACTGATATTACTACTACTACTGCTGCTACTACTACTACCACTACTACTGTTGCTGCTACTATTACTACTATTGCTGCTACTACTACTACTACTACTACTACTACTACTACTACTGCTACTACTACTACTACTACTACTGCTGCTGCTGCTGCTACTACTACTACTACTACTACTACTGCTGCTACTGCTGCTGCTGTTGCTACTACTACTACTACTACTACTGCTGCTGCTGCTCCTGCTACTACTACTGAAGGTTTAAACTGGTGCAGCTGTTACCACTACTACTAATTTTACTACTTCTGATATTACTACTACTACTGCAACTACAACTAATTATACTGCTAATGCTACAACTATAACTACTAATGATGATATAAATACTAAACATTTAAATATATATGTATTATATTTCTATGTATCATATAGTAATAATATAACAACACATTTCTAGTTTGCTACCAAGTTCATAAAAAGCCCTGAAGAGTTTTACAAACCCAGCTAAAGTATATATCTGGGAGCTGGAATAAAAAGTTTATCGTCTGCAAACATTCTGATTTATGCCCATAATAAACACAAGTATCCATTCGGCTGCACAGTGCATCCCACGCTGAGCAGAGTAACAAGAAATATATGACACATTAAAGTGTGGGGGCCACCAGCCCCCCCACCCCCACACAAGTGCCTCGCTCACTACCTCACTTCCCAATTTACCTTTGCGCTCCCTAACCAGGGATCTGCACAAAGCACTCTGCTTTCTGCCATACGAGCGACCGGTCGGCTGCGAGTCCGCACTTGGAAGGCCATCTGTTAAAATTCACGCCACTGCAATAAATATGCAAAATAATCTTAAAACAGGGGTACTGCGAGGTGAGGAAAGAGTCGTGACAGCAACCAAGGGCACCGCGGTAACAGAGGGCTCTTTTAGAACATAATGATGAACATTATTGTCATTGTCAGAGGGCCTTGTGCTTTTTTTTACGTTTTTGTTCTTTTACAGAGCTCAAATGGTGCAGTAATGCTATTGTCTGGTGACCACACAAAACAAAGCACATTATCTATCTGTATGCAGATGAACACAGAGGACACTGACTCACTGCACTGTGTGTGTGACAGCCATTAGCTTCCGAGTTAGTCAGTGAGAAGTCAGTGGGAAGACACTAATATTCACTCAGGTGCCACTAGCCACGGAACCAGTGTGAGTGTGTGTGTGTGTACGCTGAACAGCTGTGTGATACCGCATTCCCCTAAAGCAGCGATGACCCGTCTTGATACATTGCAGGGCAGGGTTTGTTGTGGACCATGGGGAAAAACTGGCAGAAATGGGGTTATTTAATCATCAGTGAGGGTGGGGAGTGGGGAGTGGTGTGTGTGAGAGTGTGTGTGTGGCGGGGGGGGGGGGGGGGGTGTTGGTCGGGGGGACAGATGGATGACTGTCGGAGCAGAAACGCTTGGCGGTCGCATATGGGCCCCGGCAGAAGCCTCGCCATTAGGCCGGTACCGGTTCGGCGGGTCCATTTCTCACCGTGACTACATCGGCCCCTCACGCCCCGGAGGTAGATTTGCCGGATTTGGATTTGGATGGAATTCAATCAATTATTTTCCATGACAGCCACCAAACCTGCCACTCCCAGCCCCCTAACCCCCACCCCCTCCACACACACACACTCACACACCTAACACCCCCCGCCTCCCAAACTCCCACCCCCTGTCATATGCACAATAAGCTTAGAAAGGGGTCCACTACTGTACCGACTAGACGCCTTAGTTTATACAACTAATCATAAGCATGCTACCACATTATTACTAATTATAACTATTATTATTAAGGAACGCCACCACATTCTGGGTTCACTTTTGCATGTCATATGCACAATAAGCTTAGAGAGGGGTCCTCTACTGTACCGCCTGGGATGCTACCATGAGTAGATGCATGGCGGGTTTTTATAACTAATCATAAACATACTAGCACATTATTACCGGTATATTAAGGAACACCACAGTCGTCACAGGGTTCACTTTTACATATCGCCAGGGGCCATATCAACATTTTGACCACACCCACCTAGTCACAATATACCTTAAAAAAAGCTTTTGCAGAGCCTTCAAACTAACAAAGCGATAAGTAACGCCTTCAGAAGGTCATTTGAATATGATGATGAACATTCTTTAGAAGGTTCTTTGACTTTAATGATTCCAGAATCCTTGGGAGATCTTGGAGCATCTATTTTGGTTATACCTGCATCAGGTACTGTACTGTGCAAATTTCTTTAGGCCGCTTGACACAAACCACCAGAAAATAAAGAAACATTAAACAGCAGCACAATAAACACACATATCATTAAATTGCAAAGTGTGTGAGCCAGAGTCTGGGCCAGGTTTGTCAGTGCAATGCACGCCTGGAGGAATAATTATTTGTCAGCTGTTAAAACTGTAAGCTGTTCCATGGTGTCGGGTAGGATTTTCCCCTGGTCTTTCAAGTTTCATGGGAAGTTTTTTTTTGCCACTGTAAATCTCCCAAATTGGATTTCCACGGCCTGTTATTTCACGAGGAGAAGGAACACTGCGTGTCGTGCGTCGTCGCGCGGAGCGGCTTGTTTTTCACCCTCACAACAAATCTGAAAAACCTCGTGGCAGTAATGCAGCTGTAAACACTTTATCACAACGTCCAATGAGGACAATCTCCACGCCATCTAAAGAAGGCGCTCCCTCTCTCTCTTTCTCTCTCTCTCTCCACGCCATCTAAAGAAGGCACTCCCTCTCTCTCTCCCTCTCTCTCTTTCTCTCTCTCTCCACACCATCTAAAGAAGGTGCTCTCTCTCTCTCTTTCTCTCTCTCTCCCTCTCTCTCTCCCTCCCTCTCTCTCTTTCTTTCTCTCTCTCTCTCTCTGCCTCCCTCTCTCTCTCTCTCTCCCTCTCTCTCTCTCTGTCTCTCTCTCTCTGTCTCTCTCCCTCTCTCTCTCTCTCTCTTCCTTCTCCTCTCAGACTCGGAGAGTGAAACTAAGTGAAAAAGGCACGCCTTGCCAGTTTGGTGTATTGGAAAATAAATTCTACTGTTTGCGGTTCAATAGGACGAAACAGCAACACATTATTTCTACGACCATCCAAATGAGGTACAAAGAGGCACTTGATACAACACAATCACGTGTCAGGGATCACAGCCACACTCAGCAAAAAAAACAAATATTCTTGGTACCTTTGGCCTATCTATTTCACCGAGATGAGTGAATCTTGCATGCATGAATTACCGTTTCCCGTAGATTGCGTTTGTATAGAAAAACACATTTAGCATAAATTACTTAGAGCTTTAAGAGCTGATTTACGATTGCAGATGAGAGGAGAGCATTTGTACGGCTGATCAGGCTGACGGATGCCCTCAATTACTGTATTGTCAAATGCAGTCTCCTTGGGGCAGATGTTATGATTGGATTTGCTGCAACACTTAGGCACTACACACTCAACCAGAAGCAACCATTCATATGCTCGCTAACTATTTCCCTTTGAAGAGAGAGAGAGAGAGAGCAGAGAGGAGAGGAAGACAGAAAATAAATCAATACACAAACAAGAACAGAATGAGAGCAAGAATGAGTAAATAAATGAATGAATAAACAAATGAATAAATGAACGAATTAATAAATGAACGAATGAATGAATTAATGAATAACCATTCATATGCTCGCTAACTATTTCCCTGTAAAAGAGAGAGAGAGCAAGGAAGACAGAAAATAAATCAATAAACAAACAAGAACAGAATGAGAGCAAGAATGAGGAAATGAATGAATAAATGAATGAATAAATGAACGAATGAATGCATGAATGACTGAATAAATAAATAAATGAATGAGTGAATGAGTGAATAAGTGAATGAATGAATGAAAAAATGAATGATACCACTCTGTCCTTCATAGGCATAAATATACTGTACCCCTTTCCAGTCATATTATGACGTCCACACAACCACAAATGAAAATGACGAAAACCCCCCGAAAAACAAAACCCCAGAAATATGGCGTCGGGCAGCGAGGGGCTATGAATAATAACTCAGGCAGCACAAGCAGATAAATCCCAGGTGGTGATGAGCGAGGACCAGGGCGCAACAGTGACACCAGTCCATTAATAATGGCACATCGACAGCCCCACTCAGACACAGGCTCCTCGCCTCTCTTCTTCTCGCCTCTCCTGTCCTCTCCTCTCCTCTCCCCTCCTCTCCTCTCCTCGCCCCTCCTCTCGTCGCCTCTCCTCTCCTCTTCTCTCCTCTCCTCTCCTTTCCTCGTCTCACCTCACCTCTCCTTGCCTTTCCTCTCTCCTCTCCTCTCTTCTACTCTCCTTTCCTCTCCTCTCCTCTTCTCGCCTCTCCTCACCTCGCCTCTCCTCTCCTCTCCTCTCCTCTCCTCACCTTTCCTCTCCTCTCCTTTCCACTCCTCTCCTCTCCTCTCCTCTCATCTCCTCTCCTCACATTTCCTCTCCTCTCCTCTCCACTCCTCTCCTCTCTTTTCTCCTCTCCTCACCTCTCCTCTCCTCTCCTTTCCTCTCCTCCGCTGGGACCCACGCAGATAATCAAAACAGCAAATGGAAACGGCAGCCAGGGCTCAGCACGTGGCGAAGAGGGGAGTGGAGGTGGCGGCCGGGGGGGGCACTTTGCCGCAGCCACAACCATAATAAATAAATAAGTCATAAACAAAAACAAATAAATAAATAAATAAATGAATGAATAAATAAATAAATACGTTTTAAAAAATTAAAAAGCTCACTCCAATCACCGGACTACAAACACTCTAGCTGCCAAACGACACGAGTGATAATTAATCCTGTAATAATAATGTGCTTTGATTGAACCCCAGGGTGCATTCGTACTCTCCTCTCTGACCTCAGATAAGCCGCGTGCTTGCCGGGGTCTGTGCTCAGCCTCATTACAAGCCTGCCATCATCAGCAGAGATCTTAGAGTTATTGTGCTCTAACCACCACACACTGTCAGAACGAGCTGCCACACATCAAAACAGTGTGACGGATAGAAGCAACTTGAGACGAGTGTAATCCAATCCAACGAGCTACAGTACAGTATGTGCAATTTGCTACAAACACAAAAGACATCACACACTTTATGCAAAGCGTGCTGTGTGTGTGTGAGTGTGTGTATGTCCGCACAGTATACTGCAGAGTGTGCACATTCCGCTATAGCAGTAACTGACGTCCCTCTATCAGCCTCTGCTGCTCCTGCTTCACATCTGTATTACAGTATTCTCAGCATCACCACAATAACAGTCTTCTTCTTCTTCTTCCTCACCATGAAAAAAAAAATGCTAAACTGAGACCTGTTACTCATCCGTGACCCCACTTCAACAGGATTTTGTTTGCCAACACATCTTTTTTATTTATTTATTTTCTCTTTTCTTATCGCACAAGCACACGAGCAGTGAAGCTCATTAGCGTGGAGCTGTGCAGGAGATGTGTGCTGGGGATGTGTGAGCCAATGGCCACCGCTGAACGCTGCCTCAGACTGCAGAGAGAGAGAGCGGAGCGAGAGAGCGGAGAGAGCAGAGAGAGACCAGCACATCTTCCCCCTGTTCCTCACACACCTCCCCTTGTGGGACCAGCACTCATGGCTATGACTAAGACAAGCACATTATCCCCTTTTCTCACAGATTTCTCCTTGTGGGATCAGTGCTCATGATGGAGGCCAGCACATCTCTTCCCCTGTTCCTCACAGATTCCTCCTTGTGGGACCAGCACTCATGCCTATGACTGAGCCCAGCACATCATGTTCCTTTTCTCACAGATTTCTCCTTGTGGGATCAGTGCTCGTGATGGAGGCCAGCACATCTTCCCCCTGTTCCTCACCACACCTCCCCTTGTGGGACCAGCACTCATGGCTACGACTGAAGCCCAGCACATTATCCCCTTTTCCCACAGATTTCTCCTTGTGGGACCAGTAGCACATCATGTTCCTTTCTCACAGATTTCTCCTTGTGGGACCAGCACTCCTGACTGTGACTAAGCCCAGCACATCATCCCCCTTTCTCACACATTTCTCCTTGTGGGACCAGCACTCATGACTATGACTGAGGCCAGCATATCTCTTCCCCCTGTTCCTCACAGATTTCTCCTTGTGGGACCAGCAGTCATGGCTATGACTGAGGCCAGCAGCACATCATCCTCATTTCTCACAGATTTCTCCTTGTGGGAGCAGTGCTCATGATGGAGGCCAGCACATCTTCCCCCTGTTCCTCACAGATTTCTCCTTGTGGGAGCAGCAGTGATCGCTATGACTAAGACAAGCGCATTATCCCCTTTCTCACAGATTTCTCCTTGTGGGACCAGTGCTCATGATGGAGGCCAGCACATCTCTTCCACTGTTCCTCACAGACCTTCCCTTTATGGGAGCAGCACTTATGCCTATGACTAAGACAAGCACATTATCCTCCAGGATTCTCACAGATTTCTCCTTGTGGGATCAGTGCTCGTGATGGAGGCCAGCACATCTCTTCCCTTGTTCCTCACAGATTTCTCCTTGTGGGAGCAGCACTCATGGCTATGACTGAGGCCAGCAGCACATCATCCTCATTTCTCACAGATTTCTCCTTGTGGGGCGAGTGCTTATGACTGGGGCCAGCATATCTTCCCCCTGTTCCTCACAGATTTCTCCTTGTGGGAGCAGCACTCATGACTATGACTAAAGCCAGCAACACACCACCCTCCCTTTCCACAGATTTCTCCTTGTGGGACCAATACTCATGACTGAGGCCAGCATATCACCTCCTTTCTCACAGATTTCTCCTTGTGGGAGCAGCAGTGATCGCTATGACTAAGACAAGCTCGTCCTCCTCCTTTCTCACACATTTCTCCTTATGAGGCCAGCAGCACATCATCCTTCTTTCTCACAGATTTTTTTTCTCCTTGCGGGAGGAGTATTTATGACTAAGGTGTCCAGAGACGCTCTGTGATCTTCAGCAAAAGGCATAATGTGGCACAGCTACATCCCCCTTGCTCAGAGACACTCCCACCATCTCTTATGATGAGTGAAAGAAAAAGACAGAATGAAAAAGAATACATGCAGTATAAATGAATAAACATGAAAAATGAAAAACTTGCTCAATCCTGTCCCGTTTTTATAACGCATATCCTCTAACAAAGTTCATAAAACCGTGTGAAGACACATACAATTTGTATACAATTTGTAGCAGTTGTAGACGAGTGTTGGCAGCCAGGGACCACAGCAGGCATTGATGTTTTTACCCAACTATGACACTCAAAAACAAAAATGTTTTCAAAGCAACTCTGGCTTCACTTCAGACACATCAGACACAATTATGCACTCTGGCCACTGCAACCACAGTTCATGAGTTATGTATAAAGCCTGCAAATTCAGCCCTTCATACCGGGGCCTGGACAACCAAAAAGCAACACACTAACATTCCTCACAAACCAGGATAAACAAAAGAGAGAAAAAACAAAGAAAAAAACACTTTTTGTGCTCCAACGAAGTGTGCGGTGATTTACGAGGTGTGCCCACTGTCCAAGATATCTAGCTCTTCATCACGAGCAGGAGATGGTTGTAGATACTGTGGGACACGGAGACGTTGTGCCGGTGGCCAGAGTAGGCTGTACCGCCACAAACCTGTGTTGCAACGCTATTCATTATTAATTACGGCACGTCAGAGCATATCATAGCAGTGAGATGATGAGATGCCGGGAGATACGGCATGTCTGCATCATGCATACAGCTGATGAATCATTTAAATGAATAGTAATGGTCCCATTATTTTTTTACTAAAGCAATCACTGTGTAACGTGGGTAAATCATGTTTCTTGGTTCCCACCGATACCTTTTTAAAGGTACACCTGGTCACAAAAAACATAACAGCAACAACAGTAACCTTTTACCTGAATGCAATAAATATGACAAATGATATAGTAATTTGTCAAGACAGTCAACAATAGAGCGACCACAATTGCACTCGGGTCAGGTGCATCTACGTTGCTAGGGATATGCTGGCATTCTGTTTCAAGGCAAAACCCATCTCTGGCACAATATGCACACATCGCTAAACAAGTGCTACATCAGTTTGACAGGAATGGGAACAGTCATAGTGTATCCGACATAGAAGAAGAGACAAGAGCAAAATACAATATAAATTACAAACGCTGAAAGGCTGGATAGTATTCCTAGAAGTACACCCAGGTAGAAAGTGCATCACAGGAGCAGTGTTTTTTGAATGATTCGTTTCGTGGGAAATTTAGGCAAATGCGACCATATTTATTTACTCGTTGACCCTCGAACGCAACGAGGCAAATGGTACCTGGACTGGTCTGGACCTTTCTGCAGTTCTAACGAACTAAGAACCTGAAGCGCTGCTGTAGCCATCGACACCAGCACCACGATGCCAAAACAAATCGCAGCGGGAGCACTCACCGCAACCTCAGGTTTTATCACACAATGCCTCACACACACGGCATTGTCACGAGCCCCAGTGACTGAGCCACGCGTCAGTGACACCCAGTGAAACTAGTGGGAGAGCCTTTGTTTGTCCACACCGATAATTGAGCCACATAGAAGTTTGGACGTCCATTCAGATTAGGGACACAATGTGAGCGCAAGAAAATGGTTCAAAAACGCATGGCGCACTAACGTTAAATTATTTTTTGCATCGACAAAAACTATGGTCATTGCAATACAGGTATCTAAGAAAAAACGTGCGAATGATGAAATACATAAATTATTAGTAATTTACATTATATACTTGCTAACATTTCCAGGCAGACATGCACGTGGTGTCAATGCGCTGTATGAAAAGGTAAAATGAAAAATTTTACTTAACCCAAACGCCGTTTCGTTTCTTCTTTTCTGTGTAAAAAAATGAATGGTCAATCCATAAAGCAAGCCATCTAAGTTCGGTTCATAAATATCATCACAGCCTGTGGTTCCTCCATAGAGCCAGTCCAGGGCATGTGGGAGTCGCTCGCACGCCCGCGGATACAAGTGCACGAAGACGGTGGTGTCAAATACAACTGGCGATAGGAGCTCCCCACTGTTTTGAGGGGCTATGGTGTGAAGGCGAGCCCTCTCCTCTAGTTTCTCTGCCCGTATTCCCCAAAGCACCCACGCAATTAGCCCCTCGAATAACACCGGCAATGTTTTCGACCTGCGAGGACAACCCCTCTCCTGTCCCGGCGGCTTCACGTCGCCAGATTCATTGCCAAAAGCAGAAAGAGTCGCTGTTCGCTCCAAGATTTACATTCTGGGTGTCAAGTCAGCTCTGTCCTACAAATGGGCATTAGCCAAATGCTGGTGACTAGGGGTGGGAGGGTGCGTGTGTTTGGGGGGGCGGGGGGTGTGGGTAGGGGGGGGGGATGAATAGGATGAGGGGACACTAATTGAACAACGGCGCCACCACCTGAGAGTGCTTCTTTTTTCACTTAAAAATAACAAAGAGCCAAAATCGTATTGTGCTGTATTTTCCATTCTAAGTACCCTACAATAAAATATATGTATATTCGTAGATTCATAATTCATAATGTATAATGTAAGTTCCATACCCTGCATAATTGCAATGCTTGCAAAGCAAAGGACTTTATTGATATCCTTGGGTTTCTTAGTAGGTAATTGTAGGATTTTTCTGCAAATAATTAATCTTGAAGTGTTTTCAGAAGTCTTGTGTTGTTGCATATATGCTGTTGGAAATCCCATTTTACCTTAATTTCCCCACAGTTTGCTCTGTTTAAGATATTGAAAAAGACTTACATTTTCTCTCCAAATGAAGACTATCTTTTTCTCCTTGGCTTTTAGTATCACTGTACAAATAAAGGTACTGAACTGTGACATCTTTTTTAGGTCTTCAACCTGTGTATCTCTTTTTCACTCTTCTAATTTTAAACTGAGTCTGTCCCACCAGTTTTCACTTTCTGCTACTCCTTAAAATATGCTGACCTCCCTCTGAGTCCATTTTGACTCTGAAATGAATGTTGTTTTTGGTCTCATTTATGGATGTTTTCATTGTTGTTTCTCGTTTGCTTGCTTGTGTGTTTGGATCCAAATCCGGGGACATATATTTTTACCAAAGCAACATTTCAGGAACTACCTCATGACCAACCACCCACACAACCACAAGAGCACCTTTTTAGCCACCTGAGTCACCACTACACCTACCCTAGCAACCAAGTAGAAACCACCATAGCAACCACTGTATTTGTCATAGAAACACCATAGATACCACCTTGGCCACCGTAATGACAGAAAACACCTCAGTAACCACCATCAACAAATTTAATTTACACCATATTACTGTTTTCACTAATTTACCCACCAGTGTGTTTGCTTGCTATCTGAGGAGTGCATATTGGTCTTGCTATTTGGCCTTGGTCTTGAAGTGCCTTAGGCAGAGATCGCTATGTTTGTAAGGGGATGTGAAGGCAGAGCCACTGGTGAGGGGGTGGGTAAGTGGGGGAGGAGGGATAATTTGCAACGCCAGGGCACATGGTACATAAACTGTGGCTGTGGCTGTAAATCTCCCAGAAGGAGGAAGACAGGTAAGCCGACGTTGTCAGTCATCCCTAGAGCCTCCTCCCAAACTTTGTTTAGGAAACAAACTTAAAGCAACATTCTGGCAACCATCACCCTATCAAGATGGATATTTCTTTAAAACAACTATTTCAGAGCAAAAAAAAGAGGCAAAGTTGAGTGGAAATGACTTTCTTGATGATTTTAGCTAAAAAAACAAACAAGCAAACAAAAAAAAGATTTGAGACAGGGCTGTAGTTGGCATCCAAGGCTGTCTCTTTTTAAGTGCTCTTTTTAAGTGACAGCAACTTTTAGTGACTTTAGGAAAATGCCATTAGCAGTGAACCATTTACTCTGTGCTGCAAATCAGCTCTTACAGAGTTAAAAAGACAAAAGTTTTAAAAGATTTGAAAGTCGGCTATCTGTGTATCAAGCCAAGCCAAAATGCTTGATGGTTTTAAATGCCAGACTGTGTCCTGTAGTGTTTTTGACCACTCATGGTAAGGAGTGGCAGTGAAGATGGCATTGGTTCGCTATTCAGCTGTGTGGTGATGGCTTTTTTGCCCTTCACTAAAGCAGTAAGCAAATTCATGACATTTGACATGACAGGAGCTCTTGAAAGCTTATCAGCCATGACAAAAAAAGTCTGTTTTGTCGATGATGTTACTAACCATCTTAGAGGAATGTGGCAGTCTGACCATGCATAACCTAATGTTATATCTACAAGAGGTCAAGTGTATTTCAAGTTTAGTTTTTCTCCATTTACATTCATCTATTTGCCCAACAAAGGTTTTTTTTAGCATAATTATAGTTCCCCATGGTAGTTAGCCTTTATTCAAAGTTGACCTGACTTTTAATGGTGCTACAACATTGGTGACATCCTACATTTTTCAATTATGGAAGTTAATTAAGTTAGTCATGCTGTGGATTCAAGGATGACGCTGTAGACTCCAAAAATGAGTTCTGGGGTACTCTTCTATTTACCTCAGGATGAACTTACATGCTGTTCTACTAAAGGACGCAAAATGCCTTGCCATGCATTTAATTCTCCTGTTTATTTAGCTTATCTTATAACGTGTCACCTAACACACCTGCTTCAGGTGTCGACGTTCCCTTCTCATTCATCACTACCAGCAGTTTGGTCTGCTGGATGGTCCTTCCATCCAAAGGCACAACCCCTACCAGCTGACATAGTCAAGACCTGCAGGGTCCTGATATTTCAAGTCCTGGACAGACCATGTAATGGGGCCTACACCAAAGACTTTAATTTTGTTTTGTTTTGTTCTGTTTTGTTAAAGCAACCAATTCTCCTATATTTGTGTGAAATTTAAAATGTAAATATTTTCATTTATTCTTTTTTTCCGAGTCTTACGGGGAGAGCATCTGATCGGCAAGTCAATAGAGACACAGCAGTGATCAGATGTTGCCCAGTCTTTTTACCCTAACAGAATTAATGTTAACACCTTCTAGAGATAGACAGATTTAAATTGAGGTCTCAAGTGTGCATTGGTTTACATGTTGCAGGGGAGAAAGGGTTAAAAAACATAACCTACGGCAAGAATTGATTGGCCCTGTTAGAATACCCCCAGTTAATATCAAACATACAAAAAAGACATGGCACTGATTAGTTTAGCAAAGTCATCATATAAAATTGCATGCAGTATGTTGAAGGTCTGGATATGGTAAACAAAAATACAATATTCTGAAAGAAGGGAGGCTGGAATGTGCTGAGGTTGTCTCATTAGGAATAGTATCACTGTAGTTTTTTACTACCACCTGGCATGAAACAAGGATCTGACTGTTTTAGACAAATACACTGTATCCTGTAATTTGCATTATTCCTATCAAACCATGTCTTTTCTTTCTTTTTTTCTTTCTTTCTTTTTTCTTTCTTTCTTTCTTTCTTTCTTTCTTTCTTTCTTTCTTTCTTTCTTTCTTTCTTTCCTTTTTCACTAAAGGGTATTGCTCTTTTCAGTCAAGGGGCAACATTTGTATGCATCACCTCATTCATACACTGTGCACATTTCTCTCTCTTTAGCATTGGGATGCGACAGCAGCAAAATCTAAATGACACCGTTGTTTTGAAGTGCCTGAAAGGCCAATCAAATGCATTGTGTTGCTGCAGAGCACAGGTGGAGGATGTCAAACGGTGGAGCTGCAGTATTTTGGCAAGTTTGTCATGAAAAAAAAACAAAAAAACAAAATCACCCACCCACCCACGCAATAACATTAGGCATCCCTGTTACCCACGGTTACAGCTTGACCTGCCTGATGGTGCAGCTCCATCACTTGGCCCTGTAGTAAGTGGGCACCTGTTATGCTTCATGCAATGAATACATTCCCTGAGCTGTGTGTCACAGAGGGCATCTAATTCAACTATAAAGCAAGGAATGTCTGCCTGCCTGTGTGTCTGTGTGTGTGTGTCGGTGTGTCTGTGGGTGTGGGTGTCTGTGTGTCTGTCTGTGTGTCTGTCTGTCTTTCTGTCTGTCTGTCTATTCCTAATGGAGTAAGGCCTTGCACACTCCAAAAAAAAGCTTGGTTGTAGTAAATTTTTATACGCCAACGTTTTAGCAGGTGCCCTTTGTTAGAACCGATGGCTGACACTTGTATAAAAGTGTGCTTGAATAGAGCTCTTTGGTGTGTGTGTGTGTGTGTGTGTGTGTGTATGTGTGTGTGTGGTGCAGCACTAGCACATTTACACACTCTTGGTGTGTTTGTCTCTCCTCCTCTTGTCTCTCTTTCTTGCTTTCTCTCCCTTTACTGACTGAGAGTGTGCTGCCGTTTAGCATCGTGTCATGGTGTGAGCTCAAGTCTCGGTCAAACAGAAGAACACACTGGCACAAACTGACACGTCAACCACCCTGGAAAGATCATACATAATCAGACATAAACAACATCAATTCCCCCACTTGCATTCACAGATTTTAATGTAAAAAAGGGCATTACAGGTTTATCAAGACCCCACTCACCCCCTCCACTGTGCTTTCCAGTTGCTGCCATCAGGCTGGAGACTTGCAGTTGCAGGCAGTGCTGTTGGCATGGAAGAATGGTTACAAGCGGTCATTCATTCCATCAGCGGTGACCATCCGCAATGCCCTCAGCTGCTCATATAATTTTATTATGCAGCGAGTCTCAAAAGATTTAAATCATTTAAGTGGATCTTTACCTCTCCGGATTTTCAACTCTGGAAGTGGCATGTCTGTAAGGGATGCCAGCTAGCCTGACTGCATAATGGTGGTAAACCTCCCTTCCAATGCTTCAACAGACATCAGTAGTGGATTTAGGCACGGGCGAACAGGGCAGCGTCCGTCCAGGGTATGGGGGGGAGTGGGGGGTTGTGGTGGCACTCAAAGAGTGTGTCCTGGGGGCGGGGGCTCAGAGGAGGTCTTGCCCAGGGAGTAAAACACTGCAGAGCCGCTAGTGAGAGACATGCTAGTGAGCTGGCTGGCAGACTGGGCTTTCCAGTTGACTTACTAGCGCAATCGACTCCCACTCCATCCACTCCAGAGCCGCTGTGAAGCTGTGTGGGGGTCAAGCCTTGATTTGGAGTGTGTACATGACCTCGACTACAATGGGGCCTGGATGGGAGGTTGGGTAGATTTACTGTGGAGCGGCAAGCGTACTGTAATGCATGCCAGCCAGACTGTGCAGGATGACCTTGGTTGGATCTGCAGGCAAATCTGAACTTCTTGGCAGTATCTCCTTCTCTAATCAAACAAAACCGGGTGTCAACGTGTGGGTTCTGTCGAAGAGCTCCACTAAGTCCATATATATCTAGTTAGGGAATGAGCTGATTCAGGGTAAGAGATGGGGGGTTTTGCACACCATATCCTTGCAGATCTAGCCAGACCTTATTAGGGATCTACTCTACTAGTCTGCCTGTCTTCATGGCCAGATTCTGGGCAGCAAATGGAGACTTTCCAGCACAGAGAAGCTTAAGAACTGGAGGCCCGAGGCAGTGAGTGTTCGTGCTATCAGAAAGCATCTCCTCTAAAAAAAAATAAAAAATAACCGAAAATGCTGAGCAAGCACACTTTGTTGGGCAAACATGACTTCAAAGTGGCTCAAAAGGACGACCTTCATCTTTGTGTTTTGGCAGGACACCAATGCTGTCATGGTGTTGTTTAATTACCATGTTCCCACTGAGAAGGAGCCAGCGAAGAGAGGCAAGCAAAAGCACAAACAAATTGAGGCTGCTGTGCCAATATGCCTGTCAAACACCCCCCCCCCCCCAAAAAAACACACGAAAAGCTGTGGATTTGCTGGGTCAGTTGATTTTTGGTTGTGTTAACAGTCTCAGCATCCTTCAAAGAAACAGCTAAAGAGGCTCATCTGGGTTTTTTTTTTTCTCTTCTTCCAGCTTGCTGTCGGATGCTGCTATGCATACACTGCTGCAAGGTATGCTGGAGGCAAAAAATATTCACACACACACACACACACACGCACACACACACACACACACACACACACATACACACACACACACTTGCAAAAGTGTCTCTGCTGTTAGGGGCTGGAGTGCCTGGCATAGGAATCTGTTTTCCCCCACCGAAAGCAGGAAGCACAGCACAACCAACAGACTCAGCAGGAGGCCTCTCATATCCAAGCATGACTGTGAGAAACTCTCCCAGACACATCTTTACTTAGACATCTTAACTTGTCTAAGATGGCGACTAGGGTGCTTTTTTATTATGCTGCCATTTTGTTACTGTGCCACCACTTGCAGTGACACATTTTGTTACAGTGCGGTACAGATTTATTTTTGTCTTTTTCTTTTGTTTTGTTTTAGATAAAAAATACATTTTCATTAGGGCAAAGGCAGTAGTTGTAATTGAAAATGTTTAACATTAAATGCTTAACGTCGGAAATGTTTTGTTTCCATTATTATTTTATGTATCTGCCTGCTGCAGTAGGGCCTGAGAGATTAAGGTTGCAGCGGATGTTCAGTCAAGTTTCGCACAAAGCCCTCAGGTTTTTTGCAGGGATGTTTTCAAACTTTTTTAGAAAGCTTTTTTAAAGACCGCCTCGGGTCTTAATGTCTGAAATGGCCGCACATTCTTACAGAAGGTCAAAGACAAACCGGCACTGTTTTAAAATAGGGCACCACACACAGCCCCACCATCTCTTTCTATGCCAAACATCATTATCTGGTATGTATATATACCTGTGCAGGTCCACATCAGATAAAACGCCTGTGCTACCAGGGTGTAAATGTGCTCCCAAAACACACAATTTTACTAACGAGCTCCATAACCCTGAGGTGAGCAGTTGTGCTGATTTAAATCAGTTGGTTTAGCAAATTGATTTAACGAATATGTGGCAGCATGTTTAGTTTCTGATGCTGGAATATTCAACCACTGATGTTAGACCACCACAGACATTAAAATACATTACCAGCCATTGCTCAACCAACTGCTCTACAGTGGACTACCTGCCTGCAAGGAGAGTCCCAAGGCTTAACAGAGATCACTTTAGCAGTTAAGACCAGGCCTTAACAAAGACCAGTTTAGCAGTTAAGACCAGGCCTAACAGAGACCAGTTTAGCAGTTAAGACCAGGCCTAACAAAGACCAGTTTAGCAGTTAAGACCAGGCCTAACACAGACCAGTTGGTGCAACCGGCCCCTTGGATTTAAGTCTCGACCATCTGATGTTCCATATACAAGCCCTCATCAATGACCACCAAACCTTTACCACATTTTCAGACATCCCAACCTACAACAAACACCCCCCCCCCCCCCCCCCCACACACACACACACACACACATACACACACACACACACACACACACACACACTGAAAGGAAAAAATATATTGTTTGTCAAAAACAGAATAGCCTAAAGAGAGAGACAGAGATAGTCTATTATGTCTGCAAAAATACTACACGGGACTGTTACTCTCCCCCTCCCTCACTCCACCTGTCTCCCTGTGACTTGCTGCATCTGTCACCTGTCCTCATTAGCTAAAATAATGGCAGAAGTTGTGTGAGATTTTATATTACTTGCAGGCATCTGGGAGTCGTTTTTCAAATGCAGGAGACTCTCTGAGGTCACAGGAGACTTGGGTTGTCTGCCCTCTACACATAATGGACAAATAGTTCACTGACCACCAGGTCTTCACCACTCTCTACATAATGGACAAATAGTTCACTGACCACCAGGTCTTCACCACTCTCTACATAATGGACAAATAGTTCACTGACCACCAGGTCTTCACCACTCTCTACATAATGGACAAATACCTCTTTAAAGAGCCTAAATCATAAAGCAATGAAACCTGAAACTTCTCATGAGTATGTTAAAGGTGCTATGAACAATGGACGTGGATTTTGCCTCTGCTTATATTTCTCAGCAGACTTATGTATGTATGTATGCATGTAAAATACAGCTAAGGAATTATTATTATTATTATTATTATTATTATTATTATTATTATTATTATTATTATTATTATTATTATTGTTGTTATTATTGTTATTATTATTATTATTACATTTATTTGTGTTTACAGTTTACAGCAGATATATGTATGTATGCATGTGTGTAAAATACAGCTAATATATTATTATTATTATTTATTATTAGTAGTAGTAGTATTGCATTTGTTTGTTTTTACAATTCACAGCAGATGTAGTAACTCTACTCAACTGTCAGGGGTCCAGGGTGCCACGTCCCTGTTATATTATAAGAAGATATTAGCTAAATGTTACGATGTTCATCCCCAAAAGCTAGTCCAACTCTGATGCCATTTCCCTTATCATTAATCAAAACATGTCTGCTGTCAAACTTGTAGATGCTGATGGCTTTGGGCAGCTGTAGCTGATAGCACTGTATCATATGCATTATTGATGGCCCTGAATGAAAACCAAACGCCTTTGAAAAGAGGGGGCGAGAGGCTAGAACTTGCTAGAACTGTTGAAGCACTTTGAGCTACATCTTGTATGAATTGTGCTGCACAAATACACGTTATTATTATTATTATTATTATTGTTATAATAATAATAATAATAATAATAATAAGAAGAAGAATTATTATTATTATTATTATTATTAGTAGTAGTAGTAGTATAAAACATGGCTTATAATTCCATAATATTGTAGGACCGCATATTCTGTAGTATTCAAGCATAATACATAAATGAGCAAAGTAAATAAATAGAAGCATAACAAAACAGATAAAATGCCTCTCAACCAATTATCTGCATATCTCTCTATCAAGCTGTTAGCTGTTGGCAGTACGCATGTGAGCTCAGTGTGAAGTCTGAGACTAGTCTGGCCCCAAATCTTAGTGCCTAAAAATGAAGTTTGCTTTTCACTTTTCATTTAGGTTCAGCCTGCACCTTTAGGAGACCTGTGACTGCTCATTGGGAAGGAGTGAAGCCACCATGCGAGATCAGTGCAGCCAATGTGTGGTGTGTTCACTGTGTAAAGTCTGAGACTGGTCTGTACCAAAGTCCAAATCTTAGTGTCTGGAAATGAAGTGTGTTTTTCATTTAGGTTCAGCCTGTAGCCCCACAACACCTTTAGGAGACCTGTGATTCTACTCATTGGGAGGAAGTGAAGCCACCATGCGAGATCAGTGCAGCCAATGTGTGTTGTGTGTGTTGTGCGTGTCACTGTGTGAAGTCTGAGACTGGTCTGTACCAAAGTCCAAATCGTAGTGCCTAAAAATGAAGTGTATTTTTCATTTAGGTCTAGCCTGTGCCCCCACAACACCTTTAGGGGACCTGTGACTCTGCTCATTTGGAAGAAGTCAAACAACCATGTGAGATCAGTGCAGCCAATGTGTGGTGTGTTTTTCTGTAGAGCATCATGGCACCTTAGAGAGAAGCATGCCTGCTCTAATTCTAGATAAATCAGAGGAGGTGAAGCTGGACATCAGGGCAGACAGTGTGTGTGTGTGTGTGTCCAGGACACTGCAGACAGCACTGGGCAGGAGTGTGTGTGTCTCTCCCTCCTCAGGTGTCAGGGGAATGTGTGTGTTATGAGCCTCACTGCTGACAGACTCTCTCTCCCACACACACACACACACACACACACACACACACACACACACACACACACACATCTGCCCCACCAGATAAGAGCCAAAGGAAACACCCTTTCTCTCACTGTCTGTTTCACATGCGCACACACACACTTTCACACACACATTCACACACACACATACACAGACACACACACACACACACACACACACACACACACACACACACACACACACACACACACACACACAGAGTTACCTTAAAAAAATGTACATTTTTGAGCTTTGGTGCCATAAATGTTGTACCACTCAAATACACAAAAGACATATTGTCTTTATTTTTTTAAAAATCATACGTGTGCATAGTTTTATTTGAGGGGCATAATTGTGGGCATTATGCTAACATGTTGACATTTGACTCCCCATGTAGAGCAGCTGGCTGTGACGGAGACCTGGGCCCCTCCAGGGCCACCTCACTATGGGCCACCTCACTATGGGCTACTCCAGGGCCACCTCACTATGGGCCACCTCACTATGGGCTACTCTCACTTGACTTTACTGCCCCACTCTCAGAGGTATACAGAGCATGGACAGATGCTGCGAATGCTATTGTATTGATGCACAGTATGGAGAGAAAGAGAGGGGGGGGGGGGGGGAAGAGAGAAAGAAAGAGTGGGGGAGAGAAAGAGAGATAGAGAAAGAGAAAGAGGGAGATAGATGGGGAGAAAGAGGGAGAGAAAGAAAGAGAGACAGAGAGAGAGAGAAAGACAGAGAATTTGAATTTCAAAACACCTTTATTACAGTTTTTGAAATGGATACAAGAGCACAAGAGAAAGAGGGAGAGATAGAGGGAGAGACATACAGAGAGAAAGGGAGGGGAAAAAAGAGATAGATAGCAGTTGGTCAATGAGAGTGAGATGAGAGCTACCCGATACCTAATTCCCTGTGGTAGTAGTACGTCATATCAAACCCACTCTCTTTATTTCCTACTCTTATCTCCCACTCATTGTCGCTGTCTCAAAAATAATTTCTCTACACCTTTAATTCTTCAAACAAGACTTTAAGATTAGGCAGCCTATCCTTTCAGGAAAAGGTCGCGGTCTTCTCTTGCAGCTATGGAGAGGAGGGTCAACACCGGAGGTGAGGCTGGCGGATTAATCCCTGTTTAATAAAGCCAGCCCCGTAGTCATCCACGCCATCATTAAACAGGCATTAATCACGGCCGAGTTTTGCCTGCGATTCCTTAGCGTGGCCCCAGCGCCATTTATAACGCTCCATCCAGACTGTCTTTGACATTTCCTTTAATTACCTCCGTAATTTATTCATGTACTGTTTCAGCGGAGCTTGTTGTGAAAAGCTGCCTGCAGGAATCTTTGGTTTCCCAGCCTCCTCCTCCTCCTCCTCCTCCTCCTCGAGATATCGCAGGATTAGCCCTCTTAATAGGCTCCCAGGAAGAAGCTGCTCATATCTGCTTATATCAGAGTTAAGCCACAAAGCTATTAAGGGCCACACACTTCCCAAAGTCGAACCGCGTCTTGGCAAAAGGGCATAAATTTATTTGCCCCGATTGCAATGTCATGCCAGCGTCTGTCTGATGCAACCAACCAAGGGGAATATTTATGCCCATCGTAAATGCCCACCCACCCATACACCCGACACCCCCCAGAAATAACCTTGCAGCCATTAACATATTCAATGAATAATGGACACAAATCTGTGTGGTCGCCTCAATGGTGTGCAAGAGTAACCGTAAAGATGGCATGTACTCGGGCGAGATGTGTTTGAGTTCTATAATTTAATAGCAATAAGGGAAGGAGCTGAAGTGTAAGTAACCTATGCCCTTACACTTTCTCACTCTGGTTTCTAAGCATCTCTCGGTGGTTTCTCTCGGTCTCTCCTCCTTTCTGTCCCTCTGCCTCTCTCTCTCTCACGCTCTCTCTCTCTCTCTCTCTCTCTCTCTCTCTCTCTCTCTATCTCTATCTATCTCAGGAGCGCCGTCTCTCCCTAAACCAGTATGTGAATATAAATCAGTGTTTTAGCATTTCACAGAAGCAACTAAAAAAGTTCAGATACGACGGGCAAAGCTCCATTCCTCCTTGTGAGCACTTTCTTTAACAGTAAATTTGCAGAAGCAGAGTCATTTCAAATAGCCATTTCATGTGACAAAATTGCAATTTCAAGTCCATTAAAACTGTCCGTGATTGGTCACATACTGACCTTAGTAGAACTTGTGATGTGATGACCTTTGACCTCATAGTCAGATGGCCAATTGTGTGATTTAAAGATGCTGAGACTGCAAACAGCAGGTCCATGTTCTGTATGCATCCAGTCTAAGGCTCGTGCCTCTCTGTACGCATGAGAGAGCCAGACAGAGACAGAGCTGATTTCTTTTCCTTTATCCTTCCACGGGGATGCCTGCCATGAGACAGCCTACCACAAATCAGCACATCGGACAAAACAAATGAATTTCCCTCGACAGTATGGAAGGCAGCATGAAACTCCCCCTCGGATTTGTGCTTTTTCTCTGTCTGTGCCGAGACACCGTAGACAGTCCAATCTCACCCTCACCAAGAGCCTGTAAACAGAGAATTTACACATGAGCGATCACAAGATGATTTCTTTATCACTTAGGTATGCCGCAGTCCCAGGATATTTATGTATTCGCTCATTCATTTATTCAATTATTTATTCATTCATTCGTTTGTTCCTTCATTCATGCATTCATGCATTCATTCTTTTATTATTTATTCATTCATTCATTCATTCATTCATCCATCCATTCATTAATTTATTCTTTCTCTTTCTTTCCTTCTTTCTCTTTTTTTCCTTCTTTCTGTCTTTCATTTTATTCTTTCTTTCTTTCTTTCTTTCTTTCTTTTTTTCTTTCTTTCTTTCTTTCTTTCTTCCAGGCCCTAGTCTGCTTGCTGTTATTACTTGCTAGCTAGCATGCTTGCTGGCTGTCAGTCTGCCTGCTCTGTGTGCCTCTCTGTCTTCCTGTTGGCCGGAAAGTGGGGGTCAGTCGGCCGGGGAGTGGGGGTCACCCAAGGGCTCCCCTCCCACCCACCCCACACACACACACACACACACACACACACCGACCCCCCCTGTAGAGGCAGTGGGCCAGAACGCTGTTTCTCCTCCGCAGTGTGTAGCATTTCGCCTCATAACGGCACAGTAGACGGAGTAGACGGAGTGTTCCCACAATAAGCACTCTTTCCTCCACGGTCCTCTGAGTGTAAATATCCATCACCAGCTAATAAAAACACAGAGTGAGTTTCGTTCAACACCATTACAGCCCCTAGTTTGTACATTCGATAAATGTCCATCTGAATGGGAGTTGCCATTTGTTTAGAAGCTTTATGTACCATTGTTGGTTTTTTTATTGCTTGGTTGGCGGAAATGTTGTACAAAGTAAAAAATATGTTTATCGTGTGCTGCACAGCCATTTTAAATGTCATCGCAAACAGATAAATCTGCAGTATTTATACAGCAACGCACTGCCTCAGCTGCCTGAACACTATTCAATTGCCTATTAAATTCCTTTAAAATTTGTTTTTGATGTTTATGCACATGTAAATGTAACTTAAATATCTTGATCAATCGTGTTAGCTGCACTCACTGTTGCAGGCAAAAAAAAATTTGAATTTTCACTTTCGTGTTGCTCTTCCTCAGCACAGATGCCAGAAAAACACACCACATTTGCTGCATGCCCAACAGATGTGCTGGAGTGTGTTGTGATCCAGCATCATCTGGGAGGGAAATGTATAGCTAGCTGCCCCTGAAAATCACTACAAAACAGGGAGTAGAGATGGAGCATCAGCTGTCTTGAACTTTGCTGAGGCTCTTTGTTTGCTTGTTTGTGCTGGGGGACTTGAGGTTGTGTGTGTGTGTGTGTGTGTGTGTGTGTGTGTGTGTGTGTGTGTGTGTGTGTGTGTGTGTTTATGTGTGTGTGTGTGTGTGTGTGTGTGTGTGTGTGTGTGTGTGTGTTTGTGTGTGTGTGTGTGTGTGTGTGTGTGTGTGTGTATGTGTGTGTATACGTGTGTGTGTTTGTTAGAGGGGGGGTAATTCATTTGTAAAAAAAAAAAAAAAAGAAAAAGCTGGGGGTCACAATGACTAGTTTTATGTCTCCGTCTGTACTGGGCAATAAAAGCTGTCAAAAAGCACTGGTGGAGTGGAGGCTCTTTCTTTTCTGCACGGATGAAGACCTGAAAGCCTTCGTCTCTCCACCGCTTCCTCTCCTCTCCTCTCTGCGCCTTCCTCTCTTTCACTGTGAATTTAAGTCTGCGGCAGGCAGGCAGGCGGCCCTTATTTCCTTCGGGTGCCTTTTCCAGTGTCCTTAGTTCATTATTCGAGAGCTTTTTGTCAGGCTGCATAAGACTAATGACTTCCACACCTTTTATTGCCCACTGCAGTGCCATGGCGGCAGGGTCCATTACGTCGCCAGTAGCTTAAATTTACCCCCGCGCCATGAAGATGTTCACGCCGGGCTTAATGAGCAAAGAGCCCCGGCAGGAGATAAATCCTGTGATGTTGGGTTGGGTTGGGTCAATGTGATGTGTTTTGCTCCGGGGGAGCTGGGGTGAGGTGAAGGGATGGGCAGGCAGGCAGGCAGGCAGGCAGGCAGCATCAGGGAGAGGAGGCTTCAATGCCAGAGCAGACAGCGTGGAGAGGAGTCGCAAGGGTGGGGGATGGAGAGGGTGGGGGGAGTCGCGGGGGTGGATGGGGTGGGGGGGTTGCAAGGTGGGGGGGGGGTGGAGAGGATGGAGGGGGTGGGGGGAGTCGCGGGGGTGGAAGGGGTGGGGGGGTTGCAAGGGTGGGGGTGAGTGATGGAGGGGGTGGAGGGAGTAGGGGTTGTGAGGTGGGGGGTGGGAGGACTTCCTAGGTGGGAGGGAGAGCAATTGCGAGGTGGGGGGGAAAGGAGTTACGAGGCAGGGGGTGGATTTGCAAGGTGGGGGTCCGGCTTGGAGGAGTTGCGGGGGGTTAAGGGGGGGGTTTGCGAGGTCGGGAGGAAGAGGAGGTAGGAGGTGGCGTAGGGGGGGTTGCGAGGTGGGGGGTCTGTCTGTCTGGCGTGTGGCACTTGGCGTTCTGTTTGGGGTAGGGGTGGGGATGAGGATGAGGGGGGTAGTTTGCAAGGGTGGCTATGGCGACGGTGACGGCGATAACTTATTCGGCACAGATCGGGCCACCGTCTGTGCTCTCCGACGGGTCCTCGCGAAAAAGTTGCGGGGAGAAATTCGGGAAGGGAACAGGTGGCGAACTCCGGCCGCTTCCGAATGTCAATCTGGACTGAGAGTTTGGGCGAAGCACAGGGGGGTGATCACGCAGTGCTCGCTGAACTGAAATTACATTTAGGTTAATTAAATTTTGTTTAACAGAGCAATTAACGATTCTGCTTTTTAATTTGAGGCTTTCGCAGTAGAGGGATATTAGTTGCACTTTAGATGGCTTTTTGAGAATTATAATTTACCCTTTTTAGAGTTTAGTGTGCTTTTCTCTCATAACTAGAGACCCAGTCAAGCGTAGTTATTCTTCTGGTAAAAGTGTATTTTGTCTGACACAATGGCGACAAATGTTGTGAAAAAAGTGTCTCTGCTGTGGCAAGGTTCATAAGAAAAGCAGCAAAATCAATTATTGAAAGAAGATATTTGTGTCATTTCTGTCACCATAAAGTCATGTTTGATATCTTCTCAGCTGGATATCTGTCCAACATATTTTTCATTTTGTTATGTGATGTGGAACCTCTTTGAACCCTTTCAGACACTACAACTATCTCTTCATCTCAAACTCCATATATATCGCTCTTCTCTTCTCATCTCTCTCTCTCTCTCTCTCTCTCTCTCTCTCTCTCTCTGTCTGTCTCTCTGTCTCCTTTTCGCTTTTATAACACATACTCCTGTTTTTCCTTACATGGACATCTAACTTGTCAGCGTTTGTGCTGCGACCATTTATTCAAAGTGATAAATATTTCATGGCCTTCCCCGTGTGTTGGGAGGATCATGGCAGGCGGCATGAAGACCAACAAGTGAATATGCACCACTATAAATATTTCATACTCCATTTGAGAGCCAGTAAGGAAAATATAAAGAGAGAGGGGCTGAGGGATGGTGAGAGAGAAGTGAGAAATGTAGAGAAAGAGAGACAGGGAGTGAGTATGAGAGAGAGGGAGAGCGAGAGAGAGAGGAAGGGAGGGAGAGAGAGAGACGGAGAGAGAGAGAGAGAGAGAATGGGGATGAGAAAGCGAGAGAAAGACAGAAAAGAGATGGAGAGTGGTTAGTCAATGTTCTGTATGCTTGGCCATTTAGACTGGAGCACCCTGTTGCATTGTTCAAAGGCTTCAAACACTGAATGGACCTGAAAGAATCAATGTGTTAATGTAGTCAAACAAAAAGCACACCCCGTTCTTCACCCTGTCCAGATGGATCTATATGAGAATGGAAGACATATTTCTTTTCTTCAACTCATCCACGTCTATGGAGCCACTGTCTGCTCTGTTTTAATGGAAACCTGAAGTAGATTCAGAAGCATATTGAGCAACCTCATATTTTACAAACAGCTGGTTTCGTAACAATTTAACCACTTCTATAGGGACCTTTTACATTTGACAAATTATGATTACCATATATGGTAAGGTTTGGACAGAAAGTATGATCATGTTTTTGTTGAGGTAAAAGGCTGATAAAACACACCAGCTAGTCTGCATGTTTGAAGAGTGTTGAGTGACCGCAGAGAGATAATACCAGCTAACAGAGAAGCTTATATTAGTTAGCCACTGCATGGAAAAACTGCTAAAATGAAATTAACCCTATCATCCATCTCTGGCTGTGATTGCATCTAAACATTGAGTAATCTGCCAAGGCGTTTTTAGTTAATTCATAGATCTCTGCCCTACAAAGCCAAAAGGCAGTAACTGCATATTTTGACAAACTGAGTTTAAACTTGAAGATGATTTCATAACACCTTCTTTGTCCCCCGACTAAATATCTTGTTTCTTGCTATTGAGAAAGTAGATAAAAGCATCACCACTATTATACATATAACATGTTTGACTGAGCAGTGTGACAACATTAAAGGCATTTTGTCTCAGTTTCAGCGTGTAGTTACTGCACTTTGTCTGTGTAGGGCAGGTTTACATAACCCAAGCTAATGCTAGTTAGCCACTGCATGGTAAAACTGCTAAAACAGGAATTAACCCTATCATCCATCTCTGGCTGTTTGGCTAAATCTGCCAGCATTGCATCTGAACATTGAGTAATCAGCCAAGCCATTTTCATTAGGGTAAGTTGTTTCAGTAAGGCATAATGAATAGCATGGTGGTGTTTAGGTAGCAGAAGTTAATGCATGTTCGAGGTGGCAATGTGGGCATAACCCATAACACAAAATGGCAAGTGTGGTAACCGTGGTATTGATTCGCAATTCATGAATTGTGACACGAAGGAAAAAAGTAAAAAGCATTTGGTACAATACATACAAGATGATTTGCCATTGCTTTGGACTTGCAGTGGCTTGAAAAATAACCTTCTTCTGTTGTTTCCCTTCCCTTCAGTTTCTGATCAACATTCCTCAGTCTTGGAGATTATCACCAAGAAGCTATGGCCTCTTCCCTGGCACAGTGATCGCAGACTCTGTCTCTCTTCACATCTCTCAAAAATCAATTTCCATCTGTGAAATCAATCCCCCACCTCCACTACCATCATCCGTCCATTCTCCCCCCTCTACCTCACTCACACCCCCCCCACCCCCTCCACCACCTTGCCTCTTCACACCGTCCCTTTCAACCCAGCCAAGGCACCCCCTCACACACACACACACACACACACACACACACCTCCCCGCACTCCCTCCCCCCATACATCTTCATGCTGTGAATAATTCCTGGGCAGGCGTGGAGTTGAAAATGGCTGAGGCACCTCCATTGAAGGGGGGATAAAAGAATCATGAAAGGCCTCCTCACACCGCAGTCCTCGTGAGTGCTCATTACAAATCCATCTCGTTCTGTTTGTGGCAAAGTACAGACCTAATAACATTATTATCAAAGCAGAAATCCCCCCCGTCCCTGTGTCTGTGCCACGGCACCTCCCTCAGCCAAAGAGGCAGATAAATAAATGAATAAATAAGCTCGGAGTGGCCTGTCACGCTGCCTTGCAATATGCAGTCATTTTGGTGCTTGTGTTATGAAGGGGGAGATACACACAGACGCATGAAAAATACACACATACAGCACATACTTGTACAGAAATGTGCACATGGACACACACACGCATGCATGCATGCGGACACACACACATACACGCACATGCACACACACACACACACACACACACATGCATGCATGCAAACACACACACAAACACACAAACACACAGACACACACACAGACACACATGCACACTCGCAGCAAAAACACATACAGTACACACAAACACACACAAGCACACATATACACAAGCAAACCCTAGTAATGGAAAATCTGTTTTATGTCAAATATGTCTCTGGCTATGATACAAAGGTCAGCCAAAAGCACTTGGCATGACCACACGAAACATTTCCCCTTTAGAAAAGTGTAATTATTCTTAAGTATGACAGAGTATGCTGAAGTCCAAAAAAAAGGCAGAAAAAAAGATCCTATTAACTTCCATTCTCTTTTTCCTTTTTCCTGACTATAATACACGAATCCCCAGGTGGTTCCAAAAAGCATTCGCCAGTGATCTGCCATTCTTCTATCCTTCCCTCCCTTCCTCCGTTCGTTTTCCCTCCGCACGAATGATTGCTGATAAGCTCTAATGTCCAAATGAAGAATTAGAAATTCCGGCCTCTGTACTCCATCTGCAAGTGTTGTAATATTCATTTCAATATGCACAACGCACTGCAGTAATGACTTTCCGGGGCCTCTCGTTAAGTCTGACATACTGTATGATCTGACATATTTGCTTGCCTTTAAGTTTTTTTCCTGAGCGATAGTGGCATGGTCGAAGAATAGTACATTTGTCTTGGAAATGCATCACTGAGCACTTTTCCATGTAACATATGCCCGGTGATGAATAATTCACCTGACTTAATTGGTGTACCGTACGCGGAGCGCTGCTTTGGCATCTCAGCGGTGTCTGTCTGT
>CM059270.1:28694176-28701676 GCA_030347295.1 Setipinna tenuifilis | reverse complement strand
TCCTACTCTACCCAGTATGTCTATGCATGTGACAATAAACCATCTTTGTATCTGTGTGTCCTTTACTCTCCCCTCCCCATGCACAGTTTTAGACTAACAATCACCAATTTCACTGCATGTCCCAATTTCACTGCATGTCCTACTCTACCTAGTATGGCTATGCATACATAATGGCAATAAACCATCCTTGTATCCTTGTATCAAATCTCTACTCGTGATAGTAGTTTGATGATATAAGCATACCATACACATCAGCGATGACTTGGGGAGCCTGTAAAACATGACAGCAGTGAGTGTGTGTGTGGTGACAAGCCAGTTCCATTACAGTGACGAACACACAGCACATTCTGGACCTTGAGGAGAGATACTCCGCCTGTCCCTCTCTCCAGCGACTCAAGCTCAAGCACAGCTGTGCACAAGACATGGTCATTACAGTGGAAAAGAAGAGAGACCACCTTGATGACGGATAGATGGATAGATAGATAGATAGATAGATAGATAGATAGATAGATAGATAGATAGATAGATAGATGGATAGATGGATAGATAGATAGATGGATAGATAGATATATAGCCTGCTTCTAGCCACTTCAACGGTCTGTTTCATGACACCCTGAAGGAAGGAAGGAAGGAGTTCGGAGGAGTCGGAGGCCATGAAAAAAAAAAAAAGTTCTCGAGAAGAGAAGAGAAGAGAGAGACGCCGTTCCCAGAGGCTGGTGGCCCCCATGGCCGGGGCTGGGGCTTTCCGCACTAATAAGCCGGAGGGAAGTAATGGCGGCTTTAATGTGCCCTGCCATCCACTCGCCATCGCCAGCGCCGACACTGGCGCCGAAAAAACAACCTCTGACAGCCTCGCCGGGAAGGATCCTTTTCTGCTGTAATGAGTTACTAAGACACATCTGCTGCTTTCAGGGGCGCATCAGTCCTTTGAGTGAAGTTAAGGGTTTGTGTGTGTGTGTCTGTCTGTGAGTGCGTGGGTGCATGTCTGTGTGTGTGTGAGAGTGCGTGCGTGCGTGTATGAGTCTGTGTGTGTTTTAAAAGAATGTGTTAAGACAGTTATGTCATCCTAAAAGTATTTATCAAGTCAATGTTTAAATTGCCAGAGCTGAAAGAACACATCAGAAATGGGCAGCCTGAAATTGTTAATGACAAATATACATAGAGTTTGTACACTAGAGGGCAGTATTGAGCTGAATGAGTGTCTATTCCAGCATTGTCCTTTCTACTTCTCTGCAAGAAGCCTCATACAAATTACAAACAATTGCATATTACCTTAAGGTCACATACTGTTTTCATCTTTCCATAGGCCTTTGATAGTTGCCATCATAACACATGCCTATCATCTGACCAGCAACACACACCATATGTATCCTCCTTTAGTGTGTTAAAAAAATGTGCAATCAGTGTAGCAATGTAAAGGGTGCACATGTTTTCCTTTTTTTCCAACTAGTTCTGGAAGCTTATCTACAAAACACTTTGGTGGTCTTTCTTTCTTTCTGAACTAAATGAGACATAGAAAAATCTGGCTGTTAATTGACTCCCTCGGTTCCACACTGGCTGCATCGCCATGACAACTAGAAGGCATTTTTTTTTCTTCCCTGCTTTTCTTTTTCCCCCTCCTCAATGGCAGCCAAGGCAGTCAGAGGTCTTTAAACCACGGCTCACTCACAAAAAAAATAAAAAAAGAAAAGTTAGATCTCACTTCTCAAAACTGCCCAGCAAACCTGTGACAATTACCGACCCCAAAAGTGAGTTCAGCGTTCATTCAGCCCCGTGAAGCCTTCTTGCGTACAAAATGGGGGTGGGGGTGCAGGGTGGGGGGTGCAATAGGGGGATGGGGAGCTTGCTGAAGTAAATTATGGCTTACATCTTAGGTCTAAAGTGAATGCTATTGCACAAAAATCAATGATGGGAGAAGCTGTTACTGCGATCCACCAGAGCACTGAGAGTCAGAGTACTTTTGTGGCTGAATGTTTTGGTAGGTTCTCTACCTTTCAGTTCAGCTATTCCATTGCGTAGTGCAGACTGCTGGAAATTAAAGGTTGTGCCTTAATGTGATGATGTTATTTTTACTAACACTGCAGAATATGAGAATATAATGCATAATGGCAACTATGCCAAGCAGTATTTTATGTGTGTGTGTGTGTGTGTGTGTGTGTGAGAGAGAGAGAGAGAGAGAGAGTCATACAGGCTACAGCTCAGAGGGAGTGTGTGTGTGTGTGTGTGTGTGTGTGTGTGTGTGTGTGTGTGTGTGTGTGTGTGTGTGTGAGAGAGAGAGAGAGAGAGAGAGAGAAAGAGAGAGAGAGAGAGAGTCATACAGGCTACAGTTCAGAGGGAGATATACACACGTGTACATGTACATGTGTTCTGTTAATGCATCTGTAGCTTACTGTACAGTCACACATACCCCACAATGTTGTCTGTTATTGGGAAGTAACATCCCATTGCGATAGAGAAACATTGTGTGAGGTACTTGTGTCATGTAGTATGCAATCTAACCATGTATTCCACATAGTATACTAACCCACCCCCCCCCCTCCCCCACACACACATACACACAAACATAAACTCACATGCACCAACCCCATCCCCTTCACCCCGCCCCCCCTCTCTCTCTATCTCTCTCTCTCTCTCTCTCTCACACACACACACACACACACATACACACACACACACAGACATGCATGTATGCACCCCATCCCCCAGGCAAATGCTGAACTGAGGGAATTTTCATTTTATTTACTTATTTATGAGCCCCAAAGCCTTGATGTTGTGAGGTGTTGCTTGTGTACAGATGTACAAAAGCACTGCTCAGCCTGCCCTTCCCTGGGCAAGTGAGTGGTTCCTGCCTCCAAGAGTACAGAAAGAAAGAAAGAAAGAAAGAAAGAAAGAAAGAAAGAAAGAAAGAAAGAAAGAAAGAAAGAAAGAATATAGGACTGTGGATGTGCATGTGCAATTTGTTTAAAATTTCCGTGTTGCGTGTAGCTGTCTCAGGTCCTGAAACAACCAGACACCATAACTGAAGACGTTAACAAACAAAGTAAAAATTAAAAAAAGGTAACGTATGAAAATTTTGCTTAAATCGACCCAACTATCATAACCCATGATTTCCCCAAACTAACAAATCGATGTAACAGACCTCCCGTTAGACTTTCTATTTATTGTGTACGGGTCAGGGTTTTTATTTTTCCCACGTGCCCCATGTCAGAGCACTCCTGGTCAAACACAACAGTGATGTAAGTCAAAAATATTAAATCCAATTTGTCCTTGAGAAAGTCTTGGTGCCACCTCCCCTACCCTCTTCTTTGTTTTCTGCCAGCGAGTCTCTGAAAAGTTTTTATTCCGGTCACGACCGTGGCCAGCGTGTGTGCGTCTGTTGAAGGTGAGTTTTTCCCCCTTGGTGCCGACTACTCTCCAGCTAACGAGCCAGAGAACTTCACCTCAACTTTATTTCATCCACTTGCTTTTGTTCGGTTGGCCCGAAGACGGATTTTCTGAAGGCGACTGCTGTAGATGAAACTTGACAGAGGTGAGGTATTTTCAAACCGCATTTTTTGAGAGCCACGTGGCTTCTTAGAATAATTTCGTCAAGGTCCGTTGACTCTAAAGACAGCAGATGCGTACTCCCATGACAAGCTATTCCCGATTTTAAGGTTTAATTTAGTCTTTTTGCTAAAGTGGTGCCACTGACTTTTTAAATCCCAAGCGACTTTTTGAGAATGTAAATAAGCTTCACTAACAGCTCAGCAGTGCAATCAGTTTGTGTGTTCCAAATAAGGGGTTTAATCTTTTAATGCGGGCTAACCTAAAACTATGTGCATCTGATAACAAAACAGAATGTATGTGTTGTCTGTTTGTTGCCGCTATGCAAGCATTGACATGTATGGCGTGAACTTTGCGTGCGTGAATCACTTGTGAATTGCACGACTGCAAGTCAAGTGTTCTGGAACTGGTGCCAGCGACGTGCTCCGTACCAGGCACATCCCACGCTGCAACTTTTTATTATTATTACATTACACTTAACAGACGTTTTTATCCAAAGCCACTTACAAAAAGAAAGACATAAGTTAAAAGAGGTGTAGAGGAACACAGAGTAAGCAGACTATCTTCATACATACAAGGAGATGCATGTGCCTAAGTAAGTTTCCTAGAGCAGGGACACTACAGACACATACTTTCTACATATGCAGAATTATACAACCATGGAACAACTTATACAAGCAACTTTACAAGTATTTTCTATCTTGTAGTTAAAAACACAAACTCAAAATCTGCGTAAGCAGAGGCAGTGCATTTTTTCTTTTTGCTTTCTTTTGCCCTGGGCATTGAATAGGCGCAGCGGAATGTATCACTCTGGGAGCTTGTAATATCAGTCGTTGTCAAGCAGGGGCTGTTTAGGGCAATGGGCATCGTTTGTCCGCTCAAACCTGCCCATTCAGCTCCCGCTCGCTTTGTACCGAGAAATAGGTCGAGCCGCTTTCATTGTGGCCCGTGTTGACTGGGACTGGTAATTGGGAATCGGCAGATAGTCCAGCACCCTGCTGTGATATTAGAGCCAGCGCGACGAGGTCCCTTTCAGCAGGAACTGTTGCTGTTACGGCTGCCTGTCTTGTCCTCTCTCTCTCACACACCAGCTCTCTCACCTAAATACAGTGTCTTGTGTCGGTGTGTAGCACACACACACACACATACACACACACACACACACACACACACACACACACACACACACACACACACACACACAAGCCATTATAGTAAGGCCTGTGCACCCCAGCAAAGTGGGATGGCACCAGCCTGCTCTCTCTCCTGTCTATGGTACCAGCCTGCCAACCAGGGTTTAGGCACAGACCAGTCTAACAAAGTACCTGGAGACCTGAGGATGTTGCACACAGACACACAGACACACACACACACACACACACACACACACACATAAACACACTGTCTGGCCCCCTTCTCATCTTGATGTCTGAGTGGACTCCAGATGGATCTGCGCTGCTTATTTATTTATTTTCTAGTACAAGTCAGTTTCATCATGTAAATTCAATTCTATTTTATCATGTTCATTCAGTTCAACATCAATCTGCAGCCGTAACCACAGTGCTTCAGATTGACATGGAAATCAAGCCTCCTCACCTCTTCACATCCCACAACTTATGTTCTGTGATATTGCGACCTTTGCACCATGTGCCAAATCTGAAATGTTCATTCGTTTACCATATACTGTACTATGTAGGGGACAAAACAATACAACTCACACCATATGTCGTGAACTATATACAGTACGTGACAGGTCATCATTTTGGGCACAGGCCATGCAGTGTTGTTTTGGACCAGACCTGACGTGGCATCAGTGTCACTGTGGATCAGAATAGCTTTGGGGGAGGATCCCTGACAACAGTGCTGTGTGTATGTGTAGAGGGCACACACATAAGAATATGTTTATGCATCTCTTCAAATTGCAAAACCATCACTTTGTTTTAGTTATTGCTATTGCTAGATAAGATATACACAGTTTACCCACATTGTTTTAACACGGTGCATATCAAACCCAGCTTTGTTTATTCCACTACACAAACACAAACACACACGCACCCAAACAGGCACGCACGCATGCACGGCACACACACACACAGACACACCTTTATTTATTTCACTAGGACTTTAATTTAGAAAGCCTGTGAATGTTCCAAAATAAACGGCAAGACAATAAACACAGGAAATACACCTTAAATTGTTGTTGAAACCTCCACTATAGCTCACGGGTCTTTATTTTTACCACTTTTTTTCTTATTCTGTCAATGTGTAAAGGTTGGTCATCTGGTTCTGCATCAGCTAGGTCCTAAATTGTCTTCATATCAATCTTTTTGATGTACTGATTTATTGGACCATGTGTACAAAGTCAAAGTCAAAGTCAGCTTTATTGTCAAAAACCATATGTACAGGTTGCACACACAGAATTTGAAATTGCAGGAATTTGAAACACACAGAATTTGAAACACGCTGATGATGGCCTAGTGCCTAAACATGCTCATTTGTAGACATGGTCTAACGTCTTAATCTTAGAGCACACCTGTTGCTCTTAACTGTTTCATATCAGTCTCCCATATGTTTGAACTAACATACTGTAGGGATCTGATTGCTGCAGGTTGAAACCATTAGCAATGAAGGAGGGCCTTTGGCAGACATTTGAACTGTAATTACGAGGAACCATTTTTTTTTAAACTGAGGGCTTTTATGGAAATAACATTCCCATAGCGTAGTATGCATTTGCAATCAGTTACTCTCACACACACGCTCACTTGCTCATTCATGCATGCACACAGCCATGCACACACACACTTGCACATGCACACACACACACACACACACACACACACACACACACACACACACACACAGACTCACATGCACAAACGTACAGACATCCTCCTTCCCTCCCTCTCTCTCTCTCTCTCTCTCTCTCTCTCTCCCTCTCTCTCACAGACACACAAACAGACACACACACACACACACACACTCACAAGCATCCAGACCCACACACTCTCAGACACACACCGGAAAATTTCTGCGTTTTGGTGACCAGTGGTGACAAAGGTGTCATGTTTGATGGACGACAACTGGGCGTGAGTATCTCAAAAAGCTGTTTTTGTTTTGTGTGCGTGTGTGTACGTGTGTGTACGTGTGTGTACGTGTGTGTGAGTGTGTGTGCGTGTGTGTATGTGTGTGTACGTGTGTGTGTGTGTCTGTAAGCGTTGGCCCTGTGCGAGACTCATTAGGGGGCGGTCTCTGAATGAGTGATCCACTAACAGGACTGAGATTAATGATGGCCGCTCCGTCTGCTTTGTGATGTGTGATAAAAGTGACCTTCTGTGCCCAGCCCCCCCAACACCCAAACACCCGCAGACCCCCCCCCCCCCCCCTTCTCCAGAACAGCCCCTGCAGACCCCCAGACCCGCACCCCCCTTCTCCACAACAGCCCCGGCTGCATTCAAAACACCTCCGCATTCAGAACAGCAGCGCAGGGTGACCAGCCAGTCTGCAGGCCTTCTTGGCAAAGGTGTGTTCCAGTCTCGGGCCACCGGTGTTCCGTTGCAGAGTCTCGAATCCCGGCGTGCCATTGACGACGGCCAAACCCCCCAGCGAGAAAGTCAAAACCTCTCAGCATGAGCTTTGGCCCTGTAGACCTACACCCAAACCCCCACTCCTCACACATACCACACCTCCGCACCACTCTCCATCTTAAGGGATTTTAGAGTGGTTTATGTCTGGGTTGATATGATGGGGAGGGCAGAATACTTATGTCAATCATTACAAAGCTTTATGAATGCATTATAACCCTTCATGAATGTGTTCATAGGGTCTTACAAAGATTGGGTGCATAGAAAGTTTTACCAGGGTGGTTCATGTCTGGGCTCTGGTGATCACGTCAGGGGGGTGTGGGGAGCTGAGGGGCTAAGGGTGTGGGGGGGCTCCACAGATAAAGCCCCGTGCGAA
>CM059270.1:28686676-28691676 GCA_030347295.1 Setipinna tenuifilis | reverse complement strand
GTAGCGCTGACAGGCCCCCGCTGTGAGCCGTGCATTCAGATGCTGGAGCCTCTCTCTCTCTCTCCGTCTGACTGGGGACGAGGGAAGGAAAGAAGAGGAAAGGAAATGAAAAGGAAATAGGAGGAAAGGAAAGGGGAGCGAAGGCAAGGAACGAGGAAGAGAGGGAAGGAAAGGGGAGGAAAGGAAAGGGACAGAGAGAAGACAGAGGAGAATAGCAGAGCAAAGTTGAGAAAAAGAGAGGAGAGGAGAGGAGAGGAGAGGAGAGGAGAGGAGAGGAGAGGAGAGGAGAGGAGAGGAGAGGAGAGAGAAGAGGAGAGGAGAGGATAGAAGAGGAGAGGAGAAGAGAGGAGAGAGATGAGGAGAGGAGAAGAGAGGAGAGAGAAGAGGAGAGGAGAGGATAGAAGAGGAGAGGAGAGGAGAAGAGAGAAAAGGGACAAAAAAGGGCAGGATAAGTGTGGGACATGCTAAGAAAAGGAGAGGAGTGGAAAGAAAGGAAAAGAAAAAGAAAAGGTGAGGAGAGAAGAGGTTGGAAGAAGAAAAGACAGAAAAGAAAAGGGGGGGGAAAGAGCAATGGAGGAGAAGAGAGGAGAAAAAAACAGAGGACAGGAGGAGTGAAGGAGCCATACACAGAAGACAGAAGCCTCCTTCAGCATGGCTGCCTTCCATCTCGCTAATTGGGCTAGGCAGGCATAGCGACTACAAGCAGTGTGATAACTTTTAAAACCTATCTGTGTGTGACCGCTTTATAAAGATAGGTGGAGTGTTCAGAGTGATTTTTCTAAACTGTAGTGGGAGTCTAATGGCTGCATTTTGCCCATTTGTTCGCGTGAGCCCAGCGTACAGGAAACAGAATAAGAAGCACAAACTTTCCCTGTCTGGCAGAAACCATGACAACAGCTCTCTCGCTCTCTCTTGTCTCCAGGCACATGTTGCTGGTGTTTTGATCTGCTGCACATGCTGGGTAGTGTGTGTGTGTGTGTGTGTGTGTGTGTGTGTGTGTGTGTGTGTGTGTGTGTGTGTGTGTGTGTGTGTGTGTGTGTGTGTGTGATTTTTTCCTGTCAGAGTTTGCACCTTGATGTGGGGTAGAGGGAGGAGACGAGAGGAGAGGAAAGAAAGGACAGGAGAGAAGAGAGGAGAGGAGAGCGGAGTAAAGAAGAAAAGAGGGAAAGTATGGAGAGGAGGGTGGACAGGAGAGGAGAGGGGAGTAGAGGAGAGGTGACAAGATGAGGAAAGGAGAGGAGTGGGGAGAAGTGGAGAGGAGAGGAGAGGAGAGGGAAGGAGAGGAGAGCAGAGGAGAGGAGCGGAGAGGAGAGAAAAGGAGAGGGGAGGAGAGGGGAGGAGAAGAGAGGAGAAGAGGAGCAGAGAGAAGGGGGGAGTAGAAGCAAGAGGAGAGAAGTGGGAAGGAGGGGACTACAGGAGAGGAGAGGAGAGGAGGGGAGAAGAGGAGCGGAGAGAAGAGGAGAGGAGAGAAGAGGAGAGAAGAGAAGAGGGAAGGAGAGGAGAGGAGAGAGGACTACAGGAGAGGGGACTACAGGGGAGGAGAGAACAGGGGAGGGGAGAACAGGGGAGGAGAGGAGGGGAGAAGAGGAGTGGAGAGAAGAGGGAAGGAGAGGAGAGGAGAAGAGAGGAGAGGAGAGAAGAGGGGAGCAGAGGAAAGGAGAGAAGAGGAGAGGGGAGTAGAGGAGAGGAGAGAAAAGGAAAGAGGAGAGGAGTGTGAGAGGAGAGGGAAGGAGAGGGAAGGAGAGGGAAGGAGAGGGAAGGAGAGGAGAGGAGAGGAGAGGGGACTACAGGAGAGGAGAGAACAGGAGAGGAGAGGAGCGGAGAGAAGAGGTGAGAAGAGGAGCAGAGGGGAGAAGAGGAGGAGAGAAGAGGGAAGGAGAGGAGAGGTGAGGAATGTGACTGGAATCTCCAGCGCTGCCTTTTGTGTGTCCCGCTCATCACGCGTCCTCTTTGTCTTTGGCCCCCTGCGCTGCGGTTGCCCTGGTTTCCTGTCCGCGGCCCCCCAGGCCCCCCAGGCCCCTGTCACCTGAAAGGGGGGAGATGGGGAAGGAGACCCTATCCTTCCTGCTGCCCGTATCTAATGTAATTACCATCTTTCTCCTTCTTCCTCTCTCTCTCTCTGTCTTTCGCACTCTCTCTCTCTCTCTCTCTCTCTCTCTTTCTCTGTATGAGCAGGGGATACATGTGGGGCTCAGGAGAAAGAAAAAAGAGGGAAAGAGGGAGAGAGGGAAAAGAAAGAGATTGTGGGAGAGAGAGGAAGAGAGAGAGAAAAGAAAGAAATTTGTAAAGAGAGCGAGAGAGAGAGAGAGAGAGAGAGAGAGAGAGAAAGAGAGCGAGACAGTAATATTCTCCTCTCTCTCCCCGGCCAGGCAATCCACAGGGGCCTGGAGGGACAGAGAGATTCTGGAACATTCTAGCCCACAGCATTGCCACCTTCTCAGCCTCTTTCTGCCTGCACACACACACACACACACACACACACACACACACACACACACACACACACATAGATGTACACCCCTCCCCTCTTTTAAACAGACACACACAGATATGCACACACACACACACACACACACACACACACACACATAGATGTGTACCCCCCCTACACACACTCACATACACGCACACACATAAACACGCACTCACATACATACACACACACCCTCACACGCACACACACACCCACACCCACACACACACACACACATACACACCCCCACATGCCCACACACACACACACACACAAACTCCCGCACCTCAGTTTTAGCGGGCACTTGGACAAGCGCTTCCTCATTCATGGGAACAATGGAGAGCATTGGGAGTGCCGAGCACTGAACGCTGACATGCTTTTGCTGGCATTTTGAGAGCTCTCGTCTCCCCTCCATTCACACGCGGCTCCCGCTGTCACACACTGGCCCCTCTGTCTCCTGTGTGCACACACACACACACACACACACACACACACACGGCCCTTCATATCAAACCTGGACGACAAGAGGATGCTGCCGAAACAGCTCCCCACCGCCAGCGTGGCCCAGAGCCTCTTACATGCTGTAAACATGCTTTTCCCTTAAAACCCCCACTGCTCTCTCCCCGGTGGTGCGGTTTTATAAGGAAAAGGAAAAGAGTGTGTGTGTGTGCGTGCGTGTCTGTGTGTTTGTCAGTCTGTGAGTGAATGTGGTACACACATATGTGAAGGAATCTTTTTAAGGCTCTTTTTAAGGCTCTCTCTCTCTCTCTGACACACACACTTTATTTGTGCATGTGCATATGTGTTTGTTCGTGTGTGTGTGTGTGTGTGTGTGTGTGTGTGTGTGTGTGTGTGTGTGTGAGTGTGTGAGAGAGAGCAACTTTGGAGAAGGTGGTGTAGTGGTGCAATGATCTTAGATTTTGACAGGTCATTTACTTCTGCCATACACACACACACACACACACACACACACACACACACACACACAGATACACACATAGATGCCGTTCGTGCCACCTTGTTTCACAGACATGCTTAACATAACATGTCAACATAATATGGCAGTGTAGCTCGTGTCACTCCACACAGGCTTTCGCAGAGATGAAAAGCATTTATGCCCTCGAACACACACACACACACACACACACACACACACACACACACACACACACAGGTGTGTTTCACGCTAAAGTTGAGTGGGACAATAGCATGAACTAGCTGCCAGTGCACATTACCATCCGAGCATCAGCTAGATCCGATTGCCCTCCAGCTCAGGTCAACCAGGAAGTGATATTTTATGATCTATTTACCTACACACATATCTGGGTGGCACAGATTCTGCTGTAGTGTGTCTTGTGTGATTGTCAGTAGTAGTTTAGTAAAACATAAATCTTGTATGTAAAATTACAAAACAGCGTTTACTTGCCTTTTTATGATTGCTAATGTTAAGGATCGTTAACTTTTTTAACCACTTTTTTCATTGCTGCAAATGTAGTTTCCCCACCTGTCAACTGTGACTGTTAACTATGAGTATCTTTTAAAAGTCTGTGTATTGCAGGGATTTCACAAAAAAAAAAATCATCTATCGTCTGTTTCATCGTCCTAGTCCTAACCTGTCAATTCAAGCGTCAGTCTTAGTGACATTTTTAATTTTGCACAGCCGTGTTGTGTTAGTCTGCCCTGTAATAGAGTCCTCAACACGGCTTAACTTTCAATTGCCTGCCACCTGTCAACCAAGCTGGCCCTCCGCCAGGCTGTCACCCTTACCCCAAATCCCAGCCTGGGGGGTTAAGGGTGTAATCCTCATTGTCAGGCATGGGTCAACAAATGGCTCGCGGATCGTTTGAGATGGTCTGTCAAGATAAAAGTGGAGCATGCTGGTTTAGTGCCGTCTGCCTTTCTGGAGAAACATTTCTGTTCCACGGCAGGAGGAAGATAGTTAATAAAAATCATGTAGTACCTTTTTTCATTCAGTGTTACGGTGCTTTAGGCTGGGCCCACCCATACTGCCTGTGACGCTACATTGAATTTCGCGTTCAACTTAGTCTGGACAACCTACAATTTTTGGCTGTTCCTTTGCCCGAAAAATTGAGCACCAATGAAAAACAAGCGCATCATTGAAATCAGTGGTCTGATTGGTTGTCGCTCTGTCAAGTAGTACACAGAGGCATTTGAAAGACCCCGTTGATCCTTCCTCTGAGAACTTCCTGTCTATGGGAGGTTTGCCAGCCCAGGCTCTGTCTCTCTGCACAAGCTTAGTGTGCCAGTCAGGGTAACGGGGCTTGAAGAGATTAGAAAGTCACCTCACAAAGGCAGCCGTGGGTAATGTTTAACATGGCCTGCATTCCAATAACCAAAATGTAGCTCTACCATTTGCATTGACCTTGCAGGTGTATTGAGATTAAGCAATGAGTAAAAACGTGTCGGACAGTTTTTAATTAGTGGCACTGGGAGCCATGTAACTAGACAGTGATTTACTGTAATGAGATGTTTTTTTAATGTACGTTTTTATATTATAAGTTAATTG
>CM059270.1:28679176-28681676 GCA_030347295.1 Setipinna tenuifilis | reverse complement strand
CTGTCTGCTGCAAAACGGCGGCCCTGTACGTGTCAGTGAAGGTTTTCTTTACGCTGTCAGACATGGAAGTACAGAAGTGTAGTGTTTAGGGGTACAGAGCTTGTTATACCGGCAGTACCCTCAAAGGCACATAATTGTACCTTTTACCGACTGTGTTTTACAACTAGCTTGTGCCTCCTCCAGAGTTGAAGAGAGTTAAGGTCCAAACATTAGCCTTTGGGGGTACATTAATGCTGATTGTACCTTATGTAATATCAGAGGTGGACAAACTGGCTTGAGGAAGTAAAGACTGTGCTCCTAACACTGTAAAGTCTGACTGTGCTCCTAACACAGGTTAGTTAATAAACTTTATTTGTATAGCACAATTTTATACAAGCTATTTCACTAATTAGCTTATCTACCTGGCTGAAGAGATGTGCTAATTGGGATCAGCTGGTTTAGTGAATTGGCTGGAACAAAAATATGTGGCAGGACTTTAACTTTCTGAACCCGGGATGTCTACCTCTGCATAACATACAGATTTGTACACCTCCTGTGAGTGTAGCCATAGCTGAGGATTTGATTTCACTTTCCCATATCACGGTGTTCGTTATCTCTCACACTGATCCATGCGGTCTAAAGTAGTCACCGACAAGCTCTGACATGAAGGCTGAACTAACGGTCTATAACATCTTGTCAACGTCAGAGTCCTGTCATTCAGGCATTGACTGAGGATTTAATCTTCAGATTGTTTTGGCTGCTGATCCCAAATTCTCTGGAAAAAGCTTCTTTGATCAGCCTATTACCGTAAGAGCAAAAGGTAAAAACAGGGTGTGTGTGTTGTTTTTTTTGAGGACAAAACCTTTTTGTTTGCACAAGCCACTCACTCTGTTTGCTTTACATAACAGGAGCACTGCTTGGAGGTATTGCTTAAGATACATTTATGTTGTCTCTTATCCATCAATTTGTCTTTATTTTTACTTCATTTTGTATGGTGGTGTTAATATATTTATATATTTTACAGTTAGTTACTCAAAACATGTATTTAGTACTGCAGAAATATTTATTTGGTGTGGGACTTTTATCAGGGATTATCAGGTATTATCACAGACTTTGTTTCATTGTGGTCATTAATTACTTACTCATTTACTAATCTACGCTGTCTGTTATTTCACTGAGGTTTTTTTTTGTTCCTGGTAAACTGCATTGTTTAGTGCGATTATATTCAGGTCTTTCCAGCTGGACTCTTGAGGGTTTAGAGGGGATGGTTGAGGGTGGCGCATTAATACTAACTGTGACTAAGTGTGACTCATCTGTAAACATTTCCCCAGAGCCAGTGTATGGACATCTAAAGATCATGCAGAGGGCCAGGCTGGCATGTGGCAAGGCTTTTATCTCATTCAGCTGAGGAGATAATGGAGGGTGAATATGAGTGGGTGTGTGACTGACTCCCCTTGCCAAGTTTCTGCATGAGTCATATTTTGAGTCATGTATACAATCAGTGTTTGACCTTATGGGTAGTGCTGCTGCCACGGGTGCCTACACATAATGCCATAACGTTTGGGATATTACAGGTGGAAGCTCATAGCTTTTAGGTTTTGTGTTTCTTTTGTAAGCAAGAACACAAACTTTTTTATTTTGTTCAAACCCTGAATTGTGTGCGTGCGTGTCTGTGTGTGTGTGTGTGTGTGTGTGTGTGTGTGTGCGCGCGTGCGTGTGCATGTGTGTATGTGACAGAGAGAGAGAGACAGAGAGACATAGAGAGTATATCTGTTTGTGTATGTGTGCGTGTGTGTGTGTGTGTGTGTGCGCTTGTGTGTGTGCTTGTGTGTGTGCTTGTGCATGCATGTGTGTGTCCCTGCCCTCCTTGATCTGGCCCCAACCTGTGGCTCTAATGGAGCCCCGTATAGCGAGACACAGTGGGCAGGATAAATAGGCCCATTCATGCCCCTCCAAAATGCTAATCCCACCAGACCCTAACCCCCTTCAAGGGGTTCCCATGTCACAGCCCTGTTTTACGCGCAGCGCTGTGTCTGTGTGTCTGTGTGTGTGGCTGAAGGAGAGTGTTTTCATCTGTGTGTGTGTGTGTGTGTGTGTGTGTGTGTGTGCCATGTTTTACGCACGGCGCTGGCGGCCATTAGCGTGGTGTTTTCCTGTGTGTGTGTGTGTGTGTGTGTGTGTGTGTGTGTGTGTGTGTCCTGTTTTACGCGCAGCGCTGCCGGCTATTAGCATGGTGGCCACACAGCCGTCTAGCGGGGCCACAGAATGCCCACGAGGACTCCGCCGCTCTGTGAAGGATGCGCCTAAGCCTTGTTGGCACGGAGACGTATGTGTGTGTGTGTGTGTGTGTGTGTGTGTGTGCCCTGTTTTACGCACAGCTCTGCGGAGGATGCGCCTAAGCCTTGTTGGCACGGAGACGCACGCTCGCCAGAAGGAGGACGGGCGGAAAATGGCTCCCTGGCAAGGTTCCAACGAGGAACTCTTGAAGGGGGCTTTGCCTAGAACCATGGAAGGTTTGAAT
>CM059270.1:28629176-28664176 GCA_030347295.1 Setipinna tenuifilis | reverse complement strand
TGTGTATTAAGCTCAATTTATACTCCCAAGCAAGACACAGATGTAGCAGATACAGCCATATACCTCTGTAATGTCATGTTCCACTAATAGCAGACAATTTATGTGTTCATCTTTCTTACATTCCCGAAATAAAAGAAATGAAATTGTGCTTACTTGCTGCTATAGTAAATTGTGCTGTTGCTCACAGATGATTTTATCTGAAGCAGTAAATCACTGTGAGAAAAAAAACAGCTTGACAAACAGTCGCAGTGAGTGCTTTGCCTGAAGCCATCTCAAGTTTTTGCTTGTGCCTAGAGTTTTAAAAAGACTCCTGCAAGTCCCTGCCGCAAAGGGCTGTTTTTCATTTGCAAAAATGTCATTAGTGCTAGTATGACATTTCTCTTTGGACTAGTAGCATTTACTGGTTTTAAAGACCTTTCCAAAAATCCTCCCTCTTCCTCTTCTTTAGGAGACACTAATAGCTTAGGGGTAACCGACACATCTGAGAGTGAGTTTTAAAACATAAGCTCTGCGCATGGGTCTTTCAAACGCAAGCAAGCTCTGAGTGTGGGTCTTTTAAACATCACCTCTAGCTAGGGCCAGCCCTGGGCTTAGTGCGGCAGTATAAGTGCCTTTTGAGTGAGGAGTGCCATGCAGGTGAGGCCCTTTGTGGCCGTGCAGCGCTGCTGCTGTCGTGTGATTGAGTTATTAAGTGCGGCATAAGCCTCTGGCAGCCTTCACCCAGGGCATGCATTTACTTTGACTCTGAGTCAGCTGGGGGAAATCCAGCCTCCACTCAATGCAGCCAGTTTACTAAATACACACGACAGATTTTGGGTTTTTTGAAAACAGTTTTTCTTCTTTGGGGCATTTGCTGTGAGTGGAAATTGATCTAACCTTTGAGTAAAGAAGGTGCAGTACAGTACAGAGAAGAGCAGAGCTACCTTATTCAGCATCTTTATGAGGGACAGGTGATTAAAATCTAGATCTATAAGACCGTAGATGTAGTAGTCATAGTAAATATAAAACAATGGCACTATTTAATGAGGGTCAGAAGACTATAATATGATGACTATGTTGATACCAGGAAACAAACAACCATGTTATTGCTATGTTATTGGCAAATATACCTCCTTGAGTTCTTTTCCAATCTCCTAATTTTCACATTTACCTGGTACATACACACGGTATATTGTGGCAAATAATAACAAGCATCTAGTAAGTTATTATGTATTTAGAGAATGGAAATGCGGAAATGCTTATATTGGAAATATATTGGGCTTTTTTTCCACAGTCACCTGATTTTTACACATTTACCCATTCAGCACATGGTACATTATTGGCAATTAGCCACATTTTACAAGTGCCATCTTTTTGTCCCATGGTATAACCCTACCAAGAATGCAAAAAGTGAAAACACATGCCACTCAGTCTTGCACACCCGTGCCATCAGCATCAGTCAACAAGTTACCTGGTCATGCCTGATACCTCAGCACAGATATGTGTGTGCCTCTGCAAATGCCAGTGCCTGATGTGGCTGACACATCCATATGGCGGTGACATTACCAGGGAGGCTTCAAAACCAGAGGCAGGTAAAAGGGAAAGGAAAGGAAAGGAAAGCGTGTAAAGGTACAAGTGTGTAAAAGGCCATGCTGTCCTCCAGGTCTTCATTAGAGACTGTTCTGCTTTTTTTAAAAGAATCCTGGGAGAGGAGAGGGCAAGATCTCTGAACAAACCACCTTTTTTTAAACACAGCTGGATTCATAGCAATGACAGTACATACCTGGTCATCTGTGTCTTCTTCACTGCTCAGCATCATTAAGTCGATAAAACAGAATGATGTTGGAGAGCCAATATCATATGCTCTTACAGATACACATCGCCAAACAGATGCTAGTTAGCTGTTGCATGTTATGTCAATGGGTACACATCAACAAACAGACGCTAGTTAGCTGTTACATGTTATGTCAATGGGTACACATTGCCAAACACCAGTGGGAATGGGAAATACTGTAACACCAGCAAGAAATATTTGTTACACATTTGTTACACTTTTTTGCGGTCTGTGTTACAGTGTATCTACATCTTAAAGTACAAAGTGTAACAAGGTTTGTAACAATATGTAACATTATGTACATACACTGTACCACAGGGTTAGGGTAAGAGTTAAGATCAGGGTTAGTGTTAGGTACTCTATGTACAGTTGTAAGTACATAATATTACAAGATGTTACATTAAGATTGACACTGAAACAAGTTAAGTGTTACCATAAAGTGTTACCAGAACGTTTTCCATCATTCATATATTTCATATCACAATCATTCTTTTATATTTTTCTGTCCCCCTACAGCTCGGATGCGTGCTGTCATTGGTCATAATAGGCGGAGTTAAGAGGCCACAGTGCTGAAGTTGGGGTGTCCACCCGGGTCCACCCTCGGCACCAGCTCCAGCCCCCCATCTCGGGGTGGGGGATGAGGCTAATGTGGGGCCCACGCCTGGGGCTCCTCCTGGCCTTGTCGTCCACCGTCCTTACACTCAACATCCCACTGGAGGGTGAGTGTGTGTGTGTGTGTGTGTGTGGTTGTGTGTCTGTGTGTCTGTGTGTCTGTGTCTCTGTCTCTGTCTGAGTGTCTGTGTCTCTGTGTGTGTGTGTGTGTGTCTGTATGTGTGTGTGTGTGTGTGTGTGTGTGTGTGTGTGTGTGTGTGTGTGTGTTTGTGCGTGTGTATGTGTCTGTGTCTGTGTGTATAAGTTTGTGCGTGACAGAAAATTGCATTCTCGTAGTGCTTGTTGTGTCTGTGTGTACAGTATCTGTGACAGATGGTCATTCTGTCGGAATGTGTGTGTGTGTCTGTCTGTCTATGTGTGTCTGTCTGTGTCAGTATGGGTGTGTGCGTCTGCACTCATAATCTCTATGAATCCTTTCTGTCCGCAGGCAGTTTTAGTGTGTGTGTGTGTGTGTGTGTGTGTGTGTGTGTGTGTGTGTGTGTGTGTGTGTGTGTCTGTCTGTGCCAGTATGTGCCACTATGTGTATGCCCTCTATACATGCTGATGTCTTGGATGGACCGCAGGCAGTTTCAGTGTGTGTGTGTGTGTGTGTGTGTGTGTGTGTGTGTGTGTGTCTGTGCCAGTATGTGTATGCAGGCAGTTTCAGTGTGTGTGTGTGTGTGTGTGTGTGTGTGTGTGTGTGCGTGCCCTCTATACATGCTAGTGTTTTGTATACTGTAGTCCGCGGGCAGTTTCCATGTACTGCAGATTCTGCTGCTACCCTGCTGACCTTCTGATCAGTAGTTTCAGTGTGTGTGTGTGTCTGTGTACCCTGCTGCCCTTCTGATCAGTAGTTTCAGAGAGCTGGACACATTTACGTGTCTCATATGTTTTGCTCCAGGGCCTCCTTCCATCCTACACAACACAACACAACAGACCCCACTTTAGGGCCTTATCCCATCCTACACAACACAACACACCCCACTTTGTCTTACTTACTGTACCAATTAATGTCCCATTAGCCAGCCAACCAGCCAACCAACCAGGCAGCATTTCATCCCTTTTTGTGTGTTTTTTTCTATCTTTTTTCTTTTTTGCTGTTTTCCTCATTTTGTTTTTCTCTCCTTCCTCTAGTGGAACAGCTGCCAACCATCACCGTGACGACGCCCGGCTCCGTGATTGCCTTCCCGTTTGATGAGAGCTTCCTTCTGGAGTGTGAAGCCAAAGGCAACCCGCAGCCAGTGTGAGTGACACACACACACACACACACACACACACACACACACACTAAAGCCAAAGGCAACCCGCAGCCAGTGTGAGTGTGAGCCTCAGCACACACACATGTGCATCTCACACACACACACACACACACACACACACACATATATATACACATAGACACACACACACACACACACACACATACACACACACACACACACACACACTGAAGCCAAAGGCAATCCACAGCCAGTGTGAGTGTGAGCCTCAGCACACATGTGCATCTCACACACACACACACACACACATACGCACACACACACACCAGGGATGGAAATTAACCACCCGCCACCCGCCAAATGCGGGTAAATATGACTGTTGGCGGGTGAGTTTTGCCATTTTACCTGCCACTGTGGCGGATGTGCAAATGCATTCAGCCAAGTTCGATATAGTCTATGAATGCACTCCCTCACGCATGCTGTAGCGTAGCTATCAATTAGTAGATAGCGCAGGTGCGTATAAGTTTATTATTTATTGATAAGCAACACTGGTTGCATAAGCGTTTCTTGGCATCCAGCACAGGCGCGCGTGGTTATTTCAAATATGATCTAGGCAACTTTCTGTTCATCATTTTGAGGTAGGCTAATGAAAGCTCAGTCATGACGATTATAGCCTAACTGTCCAAACAGGAATGCATCAGTATATTGCCTTCTCACGTTGATGATAACGCCATATGCGCACAAGTTCATTCCAAAAACTAACCTGTGATTTTAACATAACCTATTAATAGCACCAACAAAACTGATTTCAGAACCCAAACAAAAAAACGCACCTTGCAAGACACATCTCTTGCATAGTCTAATAAAGAGTCTTTTCAAGGTGTTTTGGAATATTTATTAATTCCAAAGAAAATATAATCAAATGTATCCACATCTGCACTAGCCCTTTGATTTCCTAGCATCTTGCATAGAAATGAAGTTAGGACATAACTTTTTTTTCACGTAGGATCATAAGGGGAAATTTAAAGTGGCAGGCGCCTAATTAGACCTTAGCCTACAAACATCAAATACAACTAATTGCATTATTTTTAAGTGATATCCTAAATAACAGTTTATTTTTAAATGTTTAACATATGTAAAGCATTGATTTTCTTTCTACTGTCCTTTCACTTAGAAGGATAACATTAAGCTATCTAACAACCTGTTAAAATGCACCAGAATGCAGGAAATTACCTATAATTTAGACTTTGACTGCCTGTTACTATCAGCACAGAAAAAAAGTGCTGGAACATGATGTGTACATGATGTCCCCTTCACATATATGTCTGCCTAGAACCGGCCCTGGGTGTTATACTTGGCATTAAAATGTGTGGAAGGGTTGAATATATAAAGTGGCTGGTAAAAATGTTGAGTGGCTGGTAGATTCTAGAATCTACCTGCCACAGTGGCAGGTGAACAAAAAAGTTAATTTCCATCCCTGACACACACACACATACAGACACTTAGACAGAGACACACACACACACACACACAATCACACAGACACACACAGACACACACATACAGACACTCAGACAGAAACACACACGCACACACAGACACACACATACACACACACACACACAAACACACATACACACACACACTCTGAAGCCAAAGGCAGTCCGCAGCCAGTGTGAGTGTGAACCTCAGCACACATGTGCATCACACACACACACACAGTGTAACACACACACACACACACACACACACACACACACACACACACTGAAGCCAAAGGCAACCTGCAGCCAGTGTGAGTGTGAGCCTCAGCACACATGTGCATCTCACACACACGCAGCGCAGTGTCACACAAGAGACGCCACAGGGGGAGAGTTGCACTGTGGCCCACACACACATACACCCACACACATACAGACACACACACACACACACACACATACACCCACACACATACACACACACACATACACTTTCACACACCCACACGTAGACACACATACACAAAAACACACATACACTTTCACACACGCACACACATAGAGACACACAGACCTACACATACACTTTCACACACACACACACACACACACACACACACACACACACACACACACACACACACACATCCACAAACAGAGGTAAATTGGCAGAAAGACAGACAGGCAGACACACATCCACACACAAACGCAGACACACACAAACTCACACAGACACACACACACACAAACACACACCCATTAAGACAGGAAAGTAGAAGAGAGTTGGGAAATAAGACAAAACATGGGAAAAAAGGCAGGGATGGCATATGTCAATGAGTGAGTGAGTTAGTCAGTCAGTGTTTGTGTGTGCGTGTGTGTACGTGTGTGTGTGTGTGTGTGTGTGTGCGTGTGCGTGTGCGTGTGCGTGTGGATGTGTATGCATCCACTCAGATAGGGTTATATATACTACATAGACACTGTTATACACTAAATATATATAAAGATACATATACATATAATAAGAATATATACATATAACATTGCTTTAGCCCATTGCTTTAGTCTCCTATGGATCTGTGCATTTTCCGTTTTGCACCCCGGACAGATTCCGATGGACAAAAGATGGGCAGCACTTTGACCCGCGGCGCGATCCTCGGCTTCAGACGCAGCCGAACTCCGGGAGCTTCGTCATTCCCAACAACAAGTACACCCCGGAATACCGCGGGAAGTACCGCTGCTACGTGTCCAACGAGCTGGGCACGGCCATAACAGAGGAGACGACCTTCATTATACCCAGTAAGTGCCATGGCAATGCTACGCTTAGCTAAAGCGCACATTCAGTCAGATTAGACAATCTAAACAGCATGAGAAAGAGTTATTCACTTATAACATTACATGATCACTGTTCAGTAGTAACAGAGGAGACGACGTTTATTATACCCAGTAAGCGCCATGGCAATGCTACGTTTACCTAAAGCGTACATTTCTTTACATTACATTACTACTAACCAACTCTTTGAGTAATGTAAAAGTGGGACAAAATATACAAGTAGGACAATGTACAAGTGGGGCATAATACACAAGTAGGACATGATATACAAGACAAGTACATATGGACACAGCACATGGTGTTACAGTGCTGGTATTACAGTACCGAGACTGCTTCCCTTCCTAACAAAACTAATCTCTACTAACCAACTCTTTACCTAGGTGCCTTGTGCTTGTATAAGTCTGCGTGTGTAGGGGGTGTGTGTGTCTGTAGTGTCCCTGCTCTGGGAAAGTTACTTAAGGCACATGCATCTCTTTGTGTGTATGAGAGTAGTCTGTTTACTCTGGGTTTCTCTACACTTACATAATATGTTAGCATATTATGTCCTCCTTTTGTAAATTGCTTTGGATAAAAGTGTCTGCTAAGTGTAATGTAATGTAATATAATGTAACATTCAATTACATTAAACTTACCAGACGCTTTTAATCCAAAGTGACTGACAATAGAAGGCATAAACAAGTTGCATTTCTGCATTGCTTATCGTTTATCTGAAAATTACAGGTCATGTAGTTTTTTGTATAGAAATTTTATTGAAAAAGGGACATGAATCTCAGTTCCGTAGGAAAGACAGTATTTCTTCAGCAGTCTCAAAGTACTATAACAAAGACAATGTTGTCATGAGCATTCTTCAAATTTTTCTCATTTGAATTTTCTGAGGATGTTTTTTAGAGGGAAAGAAGCACACACACAAACACACACACACACACACACTCACACACACACACACACACACACACACACACTCACACACACACACGCACACACACACACACACACACACATACACACACACACACACAAACAAAGTGAACATACCAATCCTAACCCAAAAATGGTTAAAGAGAAGAGGCGCTTCAAAAAAAAGAAAAAAAAAACACTTACCACTTAAAGCAGGAGGTCAGCCTAGTATGGTGCCACAGCAGCCACTTAACCACCGAGCAATTGATGCACTTAAGAGTACTTAAAGCTGTTTTTGCCCTGCGCTCGTGTTGTTTTGCCCATGCACAGATGTCCCCAAGTTCCCCAAAGAGAAGCTTCCTCCCGTGGAGGTTGAAGAGGGCCAGCCCATAGTGCTGGAGTGTGATCCCCCCGACGGCATCCCCCCCCTCCACATCTACTGGATGACTCTCGGTGAGCGCCCACACCTAACACAGTCCACATCATGTGTTACAACAGTACTGATAAGACAAATGCAGTATAGTTCACACACACACACACACTATTAAGAATCACATAAACACACTGTGGACACACACATTCATTGAGATCTACATACACATTCATACTCACGTATTTACACACACATGCCTGCTCTCTCTCTCTCTCACACACACACACACACACCCACACACACACACACTAGGATACATATGTACATACACATGTTTACACAACGTGCATAAAGACAGCAGTGACATAAAGCAAATGTCATGTGTTGCTGAAAGGATCCTTTTGATGGATTAAAAAACAAACACTTATTTGTGTCTGTTGCCACTATCAGTCAGACTAGACGATCTAAACAGCATGGGAAAGAGTTATTCACTTATAGCATAACATAATCACTGTTCAGTAGTAACAGAGGAGACAACATTTATCATACCCAGTAAGTGCAGTGGCAATGCTACGTTTAGCTAAAGTGTACTATCAGTCAGACTAGACAATCTTAACAGTATGGTAAAGTGTACTATTAGTCAGACTAGACAATCTAAACAGTATGGGAAAGAATTATTCACTAATAGCACAACATGATCACTACTCAGTAATATGCAATGATCAGTCACTACTCGTACCATTCTCCAGCATAGACTGCCACTCTGTGTGATGTTTTTGGTGAGAGTCAGTGAGAGGAATCAGCCTCAGTTAGGAATCAGTCTCTTCAGCATCAGAATGGAACTGTCAGGGATAATGTACAGAGAGAAGGTCAATATCACCGAGTAAACCACCACGGGCTGAGGCAGAAATCACTCTGAGGAGGTGGATTCTACGATGATGACCTTTTCACAGTACATTATCCTATAGCTTATTCTATGGGGACTTTCTACGATCCACTATCTTGGCAAAAATGATTGATTTTAAAATGATTTTATCAATTCAAAATAGATTTTATTGCATATGTGATGGTCTTTTAAATTCCATGGTTTGAAGTGCAGTATAGCAGCATCATGTGTTCTGTTGCTGCCCACAACAACGGTCTGTCATACAGAAGTGTAGATAGCGCATTCACCTCAGTGGAACTTTTAGCTTCACTTTAAGAAGCCATGTAACAACTAATTAATACTATTATTACTATGAACTCTTTCTACATAATTTATTATATATTCAACTAGCCTGGCTGAAGTCTGCCTATGCCCCTTATATTCTACTAGCCTGGCTAAAGTCTGCCTATGCACCTCATATTCTACTAGCCTGGCTAAAGTCTGCCTATGCACCTTATATTCTACTAGCCTGGCTAAAGTCTGCCTATGCACCTCCACTTGATTGTCATCTCCCTACAGTGGTACTCTGGGTTTGCATTCATTGACATGGTTGTCTCCGGCAGCGTTTTGCTGGATCAATCAGGGAACATGAGCGATGATGTTGACTTTGTGTGCTAGATTTGAATTGCAGTGTCTAGGCAGGCTTATAGCCAGGCTAGCCACATATGTCATGGCCAGATGTTAGCGATTGGGTAAAAGCCAGATCCAATTGTTTTAAACTTCAGCAGAGTCTATACCTCCAGGAATAAAACATTTCTTAAATACAGCACAGCCAGATTCTCTGTACGAAGTGAAGTGTAGTACAAGGGGCTGGTTTACCAGGCTAATATTTAACTACATTCAACCCTTAATTAGTGTGTGCTTTCATCAATTGTGTCTTACATTACAGGCAAAGCCTACAGTTTACATAGCAGATGAATGTATTATCTTACTGTCATTCTCATCAGCTGACTAACAGGCAACTGTTTGATGGTTGACTTACTTTAAGTCAAGTCAAGCCAAGTAGGTTTTTAATGTTGTTTTAGCCATATTTACAGTACATAGTGAGACAAAGCAATGTTTCACGGGAACAGTTGGTGATACACGCAACAGTGGCAACAAGACAAGACACATGCGCACACAGTGTGCACACACATTCATTGAGATCTACACACATTCACACTCACACACACACACACGTCTGCGCTCACACACACAAACACACACACACACACGTCTGTGCTCACACACACAAACACACACACACACACACATTCTAGGATACACGTGTACTCACACACACATACACCCACATACACACACACACAAACACACAAACACACAAACACACACACTCTAGGATACATATGTACATACACATGTTTACACAGCGTGCAAACAGACAGCAGTGACATAAAGCAGACACGCTAGACATGACATGGCTTGTGCCTTGTGACTTAGTTAGTTAATCCTCTTCACACTGAGGTGTGCATAAGGCCTCCACCAGGGCTCTGTCTGCCTGTCACACATTTCTCTAAGTAGCCCAATGTCCATCCTTGCTTGATGGTTGATTTACGAAGATTAAAAAGGATTTTCCTACGGGAGTTTTCTGCTCTACAGCATAAACTATCCTGAGTGTGTGGTAATGTGGTGACTGCAAAGGTTGCACCAGACTCCCTCTGTTTGACACAGCAAGTTTGACTATTACTCTCATGCTAATGAAACAAGTGGAAATGACCTAATGAAACATAAATAAATAAATAAATTATAATAATGAATAGCTCAGGCTGGCCCAGTTTGAATGGTGAGAAACCCAGACCAGACCCTTGTGGGGACAAAGCTCTCGGCGCTGAGAGGTATTTGGGTCAGCCCTGCGCTAGACACGGCTCCCCCTATGTCTGCTGCCTTTGGCAGGGTGGCAAGCAGAGACAGAGAGCGAGATAGAGATAGAGATAGAGATAGAGGGAGAGATAGAGGGAGAGGGAGAGAGAGAGAGAGATAAAGGGAGAGAGGGGGGAGAGAGAGAGAGAGAAAGGAAAAGAGAGGTAGAGAGAGGTAGAGAGAGACAGAGAGAGGGAAAGAGAGAGAAAGAGACAGAAAGAGGGAGGGAGAGAGAAAGAGAGAGAGACAGGCAGAAAGAGAGAAAGAGACAGAAAGAGGGAGGGAGAGAGAGAGAGAGTGGCCAAACGCTGGCAGGTCTGGTCTTGCCTGGCTCAAATGTTATTTCATCAGGACGTGGGTCATGGTCAGGATACCAATAGGAAGAAGCCAAGTGAACGGCATTGTGGGAAAGGAGATGAAGATGTAATTTTGTGAGTGTGTGTGTGTGTCTTTGTATGTGTGTGTGTGTGTGTGTGTGTCTTTGTATGTGTGTGTGTGTGTGTCTGTGTGTGTGTGTGTGTCTGTGTGTGTGTGTGAAGATGTATTTCAGCCATGTGTGTGTGTGTGTGTGTGTGTGTGTATGTGCGTGCGTGTTTAGGGGCTGAAGTATGTTTGCCTATCAGAAATATCTGAACATCCATCAAAGGCTTTCTTTAACCGCTCTGTATAGTGGAGCTGTTATGGTATGACTTTGAAAAATTGTGTGTGCCTTGAATGGTCGCCATGGCAACCGGGAGCTGACCATGACAACGAGGCGCTTTTGGAGCACTGGTGGCCATTGTCACGAGTGAATGAGCGAGTGGGTGCCGCAGATGAGACTTCTGGGTTTGACGGAGCAATCAAGGGCAGTCTAATCCCTTTGGCCTGCACCACTCACAAAGCCCTCATTCACTCTCACACTGCCATCGCCCTCTCCTTCTCTTCTCCTTCTCTGTAGAGGACAGCACAATCATCTGAGGCCTCCCTTTAAACCTGTGCACTGTACAACAATGTGCCTCTTTTTTGTGGTCTGTGGTCTGTTTGGACAACCAAGTGCTTTTTGGTGATGTTTCGAAGCTTTTATGGTCATGTGAAGGACTTCCAAACACACCTGCTGCTCCTGCCAGCCTTTGAGGCTGTGTGTGTGTGTGTGTGTGTGTGTGTGTGTGTGTGTGTGTGTGTGTGTGTGTGTGTTGAGGGTGTGTGTTGAATGTCCTTGTGTTCTCTGCAACAATATGCCCATAAATGGTTGTGTGTTGAATGTAGTTGTGTTTTCTGCATCAATACGCCCACACGTTGTTGCGTTGGTCTGACATTGCATTGTTGTGTCACGCAAGAACCCGCATTAACGGGGCATTGCGTTATTACGCCATTTCGTTATTGTGTTCAACTGCTCTGGTTGTCTTGTTGTGACCTTGCCAAACTGTAAAGCACTTTGAGCTGCATCTTGTATGTATGAATTGTACTATAAAAGTGAAGATTATTATTATTATTATAAATGTAAGAAGAGGTAGTAGCATGGTATTGCCAGCTCTATTGCCAGGAGATACCAGTTGACACATTAGCGAATTTTAAATGCTGTTGTTTGGGCTGTTGCTTCTTACGTATTTAGCTTACCTGCTTTAGACCATCCTGCTGATGTTGGTGCTCCTTCCATAATGCTTCCTATCCCTACCTCCCTCCTTCTTTCCACCTCTACCCTGTACTCTCTCCCTTTCTTTGTTTTTTCTCTCACACACTCCCTCTCTCCCTCTTTCTCTCTCCCGATTGTTCTCCCTCCTCTGTCCTATGTCTGTTTCTTTTCTCCACTCCTGTTACACTCTCTCAATTTCTCTCTACCTCTCTCCTTCCAATTACCCTTTTTTCTTTTTTTGTCGATCCAACACAGTCTATCTCTTTCTCATTCCCTCTCATTTCATTATCTGTCTCTCTCTGCATCTCCTTCTTTTGGCCCTCTGTCCCTCTTTCTTACTTTTGTTTGTATCCTTTTTCCTTTTTATTTTCTCATTTCTTTCTTATTTCCTACTTCAATCTCTCTCTCCTCTCTCTCGCCTCATATCTCTCTACAGTTCCACCAACACTCAAGCAATTTATTTGTATTATTCTGTTATGTATTGTATTACTATTTTATTGCTGCAACAAGGAACTAAAATGCAAAAATTACACTCTCATTCCACTATAATAAGATTTAATAAAGTATTTCAGAATTTTGAATCTTAAAATGGGGCTGCCACTGTGAATAACCACAACATCTCATGTGAATCCATGTCCCATCCATTCTCTCTCTTTCTCTCTCTCTCTCCATTTCTCTCTCTCTCCCTCTCTCTCTCTCTCTATCTCTCATTCTCTCTCTGTTTGTCATTCTCTCTCTTTCTCTTTACTGCTCTCTCTCTCTTTCTCCCTCTCTTTCCCTCTCTCTCTCTCGCTCTCACTCTCTCTCTCCCTCTCTTTCTCATTCTCTCTCTCTGTCTCTCATCTTCTCTCTTTGTCTTTCCTGCTCTCTCTCTCTCTCTCTCTCTATCTCTATCAATGTTCCTCTGCCTACAGGTCTTCAGCACATTGTCCAGGATGACAGGGTGTCCATGGGCCGCAACGGGAACCTGTATTTCTCCAACGCCAGGGTGACGGACAGTCGCCGTGACTACTGCTGCTTCGCCGGCTTCCCCCGGATACGCACCATCGTGCAGAAGACGGCCATGGCGGTGGTGGTGCGGCCAGGTAATCCACATGGGCCACGTCAGGCATGCTTTTAATTCCATTTAAATGACTTTATTAATGATAAAAGGGTGAAAACATAAAAATTACTTGTCTTTTTTTCTTAATAAATAAGTAAAATGTACGCCTAGATTTGAAAGGAATGTTAAATCAGCTGTCTAATAGATATTGTTTCCTTCACTTCACTGTGCTGAAATTGGGGCCAGTGTTGGCCTGGCAGTAACTAACCTGTAACCGGAGGGTCACAGGTTTGAATCCCTCAGGTATGGTAATAAGACCTGTGACTGTAGAGTTGCAGGTTCAAACCCACCAACTGCCAGAAGTGTCACTGAGCTACCCTAAACATGGTACCGTCCCCACACACACACACACACACACACTGAGGTGCCCTGAGCATGGTACCGTCCCCACACACTAACACACACACACACACACACACACACACACACACTGAGCTACCCTAAACATGGTACCGTCCCCACACACTGCTTCCCTGCTGCTGTTGGGTCCAAGTTCAATTCCCTACACCCACAGGTGGGGGGGAGTGAATGACCAGCACTCTCCTGCATCCTTCCCGGTGACCGAGATGACCTCAGCGCAGTGCCGTGCACACACACAGCTCCCCAGGCACCGTTGTCATGGCTGCCCCCTGCTCACGTGTGGGATGGCTTAATGGCAGAGGTCGCATTTCATTGTGTGCCCTGTGTGCTGTGTGATCACACTGACAAATAGGAATCACGTCACTTTGTTTCAAAATCAGTGCAACAGCTTTCAAGATGAGATGACCTGAGATCAGTACCTGCTCCACAGGCACCGTTGTCATGGCTGCCCTCTGCACACATGTGATGGCTTAATTGCAGAGGTCGCATTTCATTGTGTGCACTGGGTGCTGTGTGATCACAATGACAACCTTTTCTCATTGATAATTCAGTCAAGATGCCCTTCTTCAGCATGAGTATGGTGCTTTCTCCTTTGACACCGATAAGCTACTGCAGGTATGTAATGGGTAATGGGCATGTTGTTTTTCTCTCTCTCATGTTACAGCAAACGTCAGCATGTTGGATGAAAGCAAAAGCACAGGTAAGCATTGCTTAAGGTGAATTAGAATGCATCAAGATGTTCTACATCTCTGCACATGTCCATACACACACACACACACACACACACACACACACACACACACACACACACACACATACACACACGCACACAAACATATACACACACACATAGATCGATACACTCTGCATCTTGCACACACATACACAGCTGTAACTATACATTTCCTTGCTGCTTCATGATGATGTGTGGTGGACGGGGTCCTCAGAGCGTGAGCCCAGCGTGTTGCTGCCCCCTGGTGACCAATCTGAGGTATCGCTGGTGAAGGGAGAGGAGCTGGAGCTGGAGTGTATTGCAGAGGGACTGTGAGTATATCTGTGTGTGTGTGTGTGTCTGTGTGTGTGTGTATGTGTGTGTCCGTCTGTCTGTCTGTGTGTCTGTCTGTGTGTGTGTGTGTGTGTCTGCCTATCTGTCTGTCTGTGTGTCCGCCTGTGTGTGTGTGTGTGTGTGTGTGTGTGTGTGTGTGTGTGTCTGTCTGTCTGCCTGTCTGTCTGTCTGTCTGTCTGTCTGTCTGTCTGTCTGTCTGTCTGTCTCCCTGTCTGTCTGCCTGTCTGTCTGCCTGTCTGTCTGTCTGTCTGCCTGCCTGTGTGTGTCTGTGAGTGCCTGCACTCTTTCTACGCCCCCAGTCAAGATGCTGTCACAGTTGAGCCAGACAGTCCTGTCCTTGTTTCAATCAGTTTCTTCTTCCAGTTTTTTTTATGTTTTTTTTTATTCATTTTCTCTATAGACATCTCAACAAATCATTGTTTAAAGAACTGCAGGCCTGGATTTTGTCTAATCAAGTTAAAAACTGAAGAAAAAAATGAAAAAGGCAAAAGTACAAGTTTTATTTAATTTTTACCATGGTTTTCACTGAAGTAAAATGAAATTCAATGTTTTTATGGTCTTTATTTAGCACTTAGTTTGCCTTAAAAATTGATTTTTCAAGAAAATGTATTAAAAAAGTTATTTTGGAGCTGATTTGCCTGATGAAGATCCACAACGATCGAAACGTTGCATTTTTAACCAATAAAGTTTAACTTTTGGAGCAAACGAGGCAGTGTGCAGACCCACATCTTTAGATTGGAGCTGATTTGGACATTGGTGGGACTGTCGAGCTCTATTTGCTCCAGAATTAGAGGTGGTCATCCCCACATCAAAAACTAAAGATCCCTCCTTGCTGTGCTCCAGCTATTTACTGAACCAGCTGATCCCAATTAGCACAACTCACCAGCCAGGTAATCAGCTGATTAGTGACATTCCCTTGTGTCAAGTGCACTGGCAGAAGGAATTCTGTATATTACAGCACTCCTGAACTCTGTGTCGAGGATGTTACCTGTCCAAGAATATTATGTGCAGCATCTCATGCTAAGATGGCCTTGATACTCTCAAAATACTCTTCGTAATACACTTCCTAATGAGATGTTTGGACCTTTGCATTGCTTCCTCCACTGTCAGTGAGAGTGTACACGTATTTATGCGTGTGTGTATGTGTGTGTGTGTGTGTGTTTGTGTGTGTGTGTGTGTGTGTGTGTGTGTGTGTATGTGTGTATGTGTGTTTGTGTGTATGTGTGTGCGTGTGTGTGTGTGTTTGTTTGTGTGTGTGTGTGTGTGTGTGTGTGTGTGTGTGTGTGTGTCTGTGTGTGTGTCTGTGTGTTTGTAAGTAAGTGACTGTGACATAAAAGACTGTTTCTGTGCTCTTAATTAAAAGACTCTACAGAAACAGGCTCTTTCCCATTCTACAAGTTATTCACTACTCCTTACCAACAGTGAATGGATGTTTTCTCAATGCATCCTCTTCAGACACATAGTCTTCACTGTTAGCAGTAGTCACCCTTTCCAGCTCAAGTAGCCACTCCTCAGCTGCCATTCACTCACTGTGAACAAGCTCAGCGAAGGAGCGACTTTCAAACCCATTTGAAGGTCATGGAATTGTGTGAGGCGCATTACTGCACGGGGTGTGATTTGCTGTGGGGCGGCCGATCTGTCAGCTTGCTTTTCTGTGACAGGATCAAAAGAAAAATAAACACACTCTCAAGTACTATTTCTTACAATTTATTAAACTGACAGCATGTCCAGAATGGTCGCGTTTTAACACCGGACGAGCATCAAGAACTTCGGGAAGCTGCTGACCTTGGCCAATGTGACGTGGGACGACGCAGGAATGTACAAATGCACGGCCAAGAACCGGGTGGGAGAGAAATCACACCTGTTCCGCGTGTCAGTAGAAGGTGTGTGGCACCCACTGTCCTCTCCTAAACTGTGGAACAATGGAATTTCAATGTTGGTGTCCAATAATTCACTTAAAATTCAAAGAATTGTAAACTTTACAATTATGATAACTTTAGTAACCTACATGGGCCGCATACTGGTGCATACTATGACCCTTGCATATAGGGAGAGAATGAGGGTGAAAACATGAAAGCTTCCCTGGGCACACCCGCCAGGGGGGTCCCAGTCAATTAAAACCGGGGGGGGTTGTCAATAATTTCAGGGGCCCAGCAATCTCTCCAGGTAGGCCTGCACAGGATTACAAAGTGACATGATAAAGACAAAACATTTTTTGCGGGAAGCGTTTAGAGCATCTTGTGTTAGAGTAGAGCATGATGGTTAAGTTACTGACACCACATGCTGAGGGACAGACCTGATGGAACCCGGGTCTCTTGTTCTGTCAGAACCGCCCCGGTGGGACAGGGAACCGCCCCAGGGTCAGCTGGTCACCATCGGGTCGGACGTGGAGATCAGGTGTGCCGCCACCGGCAACCCCAGGCCCACCATCTCCTGGAGGATCAACGGGCAGCGCATTGAAGGTGAGAGACCACAGAGAAAGACACGCTTCCTTTCTCACACACACACACACACACACACACACACACACACACACACACACACACACACACCACAAAAAATCACAGTCCCTGTCTACGCACGGTGCTAAAATGATACATCAATGGCCAGCCCATCGGAGGTGAGTAACCATAGAGACAGACACGCCTCTCAGGGGCCTCTTTCTATACACAGCAACATTCTCACAACAGAGTTAATTTCCCAGTGTTCAGCAAAAGTGTCAATTTAAGAGTGTAAGTGTAAAATTAGGAGTTGAAATTACACTGCCTCCATATGTTCTAAGTGTTTTAGCTACTTATTTTACTTTTTACTTCTACTGTTTCCCTTAATTAGAATAGATAAAGTAATCTGTCTGTCTGTCTTTCTATACACAGCAACATTTTTAGAATTAATTTCCCAGTGTTCAGCAAAAGTGTTAATTTAAGAGTGTAAGTGTAAAATTAAGAGCTAAAATTACACTGCAAAAAGTTGATTTAACTGTAAAGGAGTCAAATTTATAAGGGAGGAGTGTTAAATTAACACTACAAAGATTGGGACAAAATAAACACTGGCATAGTGTTAAAATTGACTCTCTCTCAGAGTTGATTTAACACTATAACATTTGCTGTGTACAAGACCCAGCTCAGCTCTAGGTTAGGCAGCCCTGCGTGACTTCACGTCTGCCAACCCCTTCAGTGCCTCCATCTGTTCTAAGTGTTTTTAGCTACTTATTTTACTTTCTACTTCTACTGTTTGCCTCAATTTCCTCTTAGGATAGACAAAGTAGTCTGTCTATCTGTCTGTCTGTCTGTCTTTCTGTCTGTCTGTCTTTCTGTATGTCTGTCTGTCTGTCTGTCTGTATGTCTGTCTTTTTCCATTTCCAACACATGTAGCATCAGGTCTGATTGGAAATACAACATTGATGCACAGAATGTGTAAACAGCATTGAGTGATACCAACAGAAATTCGATAAGTCATGAAACTGCTGAAAAACATAATCTTTGCTGAAAAACATCATCTTTGGTGCTTTTTCTGAGTGTGCTGGCTGTCGCCATATCTGTAAACACACAGCTGACAAACTCCATGCGAAGGTGATGATACTCAGGGAAACGGTTTGAGCAATGTTGCCGGGCAACAGCACAGGGGCTCCTTGTTCTGACTGGATGATTACAAAAAGCTTCCTGCTGATCATTTAAGTCCCTCCTGATAAAAAAGTGTTGCCTAATATCAGTGCTAAAATGGCCAAACAACATCTGTTAGTGCTGTTGCCTGGTGATAGTGTTCAAAATGTTGCCCTGTGTGTCATCATCAGTGAATAATGGCTAAATGACACGAGCGCATTATTTGCATTTTATTTTTCCCCATCATAACAGGCAAAAATTCACAAAAAAATGTGTTATTAGTCTAGGGTTTCACTCACCAGGGGCCTCTCGACTGCTTCATTAGGGAGTGCCTTGTGTTTCTTGCCTGTAGTGTTCCTCCTACGCACCAAACTAGACTGACTCTTTCCCGCTGTTTTAAATCCTTGTCTTCTTCTTCATCATCTTCTTCTCCTTCTTCTTCTGTCATTTTTTTTCTGCCTCGTCTTTTTCGTTTTGTTCTCAGATACGCCCTACTACCCTAACCGGCGAGTGTACAACGACAAAATCATGCTGCAGCAGGTCCAGCGCAGGGACACGGCGGTCTTCCAGTGCGAGGCCTCCAACCGGCACGGCTCCATCATGGCCAACGTCAACCTCATGGTCCTCAGTAAGTGCCGCCAGGGCTGTGGGAAGGGCAGAACGAGGGCGGCCTGGCTAAAGCCTGCCTACACTCGAAAAAATAAAAATGCTGAAATGGTTCTTTATGGTTCATGGTTCATTTCTGAATGGTTCCATGGAGAGTGAAAACTCTGTGTTTAAACCATCACATTGTGGGAAAGGTTCTTTACATTATAAATGGTTGTCAGAGCCTCATATCATAATGGGTGAGCTACGCTATGTCATATTGGCATCAAATGGATCTTTAAAGAATTGTTGCCTCAACGGTTCTTTGAACCACTGAAAAAGGTTCTTCTGTGGCATGGCTGTAAAGAACTGGTACTGGCCCCAGTGTATGCACTTTCACTCAATTATCATCTTCCTACGGTGGTAGTCTGGGTTTGCTTCCATTGACATGGTTGTCTCCGGCAGCATCTTGCCGGACCAAACAGTGACTTTGTGACTTTGTGATCCAATTGCTTTAAACTTCAGCAAACTCTACACCTTCAAGATGAGAACATTTCTCAATATAGTATAGCAGCCAGGCCTTCTGTACAAAATGCAGTGTAGTACGAGGGGCTGGTTTTGACCAGGCTACAACAAGGGACTCAGGGAGGCCTGAAGGGCCTCGTTAATTGGCTTCTAGAGTCACCAAAGCTCATTGAGGTTTATGCCGATGTAAAGGACAATGGAATTGTTATGGATGAAATGTGTGGATGGGTTATTTGTCTTGTTTATCATGTTGTGGTAATACTACACATAAACCAATTTATTATAACCCAGCATTAACATGCCATGTTACAGATGCCAAACACCATCATATCTTTCCACAACAATTATTTTTTCAAGTTTCTGTCAGTGTCATGTGCTAACATGAGGAGTAATTGCCATGCAATCTGTGTGCAGTTGTCATAGTTCTTTGTGCAAAGACAGTGTATAGCAATGTGACAAAGCTGTAGAAGAATAAGCTAATTAGTTTTGATAATTTAATTTGACATAATATAAATACTTGAGCCATGCACTGCACAGTTTGTCAGTTATATTGGCTGGTGAGTGACACAAGTAGGTGGAATAGTGTGCTATAGTTTGAATGTGTGAACACTTAGCCTAAACCATTTTCCCATCACTGGTGACAAGTGTTGAACTACTAGTGTTGACACCACCTCACAACCACTAAACATAATGTTCTGAGAGCCCTGTTATAGACACACACACACACTCACATACACACACACACACACACACACACACACACACACACACACACACACACACACACACATATATATAGAGATAGCAGCTGTTTTGAAGCTTGGAACGTACCCTCCAGAAACGTAGAGTTGTAAGTGTATAGTGCCTACAGATATATATATATATACACACACACACACACACACACACACATATATGCTTATCATATATGTTTGTGTGTGTCCACAGATGTGCGTCCTGTGATCCTGTCCAAAGACTACCAGGAGTACTCCGCAGTCCAGGGCCGGAAGGTCGTCATGGACTGCAAGGTCTTCAGCTCGCCCCCCGCTGATGTCGTTTGGTGAGTTGTATTCATTAGAAAGAGACTACATGTTTCAAAGACTACATGTTTCATTATAATGACCCAGTGACCCTCAGAAACATACACATGTGTTCTAAGTACCCTTTCAACAGTGCCTTCAATGATCTACTGTTTTCTACAATTTAGAAGAGATATGCTGTTCACGGAGTGCTGTTACCAGTGCATAGACCATTGAATTGACCATTGAATCGACTTGTAATAAAATGTCCGTGCCCCATATGTCAAACACCTGCATTAAACTTGAATGCGGTTCTCTTTAGAGATAGCAGCTGTTTTGAAGCTTGAAACGTAGCCTCCAGAAACATTGCAAGAGTTGTAAGTGTGTAGTGCCTGTAGACATTTCCCACAGATAGAAGATGGAAAGTAAAACAAAGTCCGCAAAGTAGTGAGGACGAGATGTGAGAAGCAAGTTATTGCAAACCTTATATAGATTTGTGTTGTAAAGTAGTTTGACTGTTAAGATAGGATGCCATTACTTGTATACAATGTTTGTTTGTAAGTCGGAACAATATGTACTCGTCTAAGCATGGTATCTATCAATTAAATATAAACGTAAATAAACAGAATTGTAGAAAACAAGACATTTCCCGCAGATTTCACCAGTGTTACATAAGGCTCCTGGATTGGCATTTCCGGCTGAACTTTTAACATGGCTGGCTGAAGTATAACTTTTTGAAACCAGGGCAAAGGTACTTTATCGATGATCGAAATGACATATTGAGGGCTCCTTCGGTGAAGCCAGAGCTGGAGCTCAGTCCCAGAAAAGAAAAACATGTTAGGTGAAGAGAAATATGGACAGGTGGAGGGTTGGGTTGGGGCATGATTCCCTCTCCAGACAGCCCGAAAGCAAAGTCATAAACTCTGGCAGGCACTGGAGGTGGAGGTGAGTGGGCAGGTTAAGCACAGTTTTTTAAAACTTTCTGCGACACTTTTTCGGGTTGCGTGGCAAAAAAAAGTCAGTCAGCACCAATGTTTGGTCCTTAAGCCTCCGTCTGAGAGGTGTTGTGGCTCCTGTCTGGCAGGTCGTCGGGGGCGACGGGGGAGATCCAGGAGGGGGGGAGGTTCTCCATGCTGGAGGATGGATCTCTGCTGATCAAGAGCGTGGAGAGGGAGGACACGGGACAGTTCACCTGCCGGGCCGCCAACTCGGAGGGGGAGACAGCCATCACGGCCAAGCTGGAGATAAAAGGTACCTGCACACGAGGCGGGAGAGACGGGAGAGCACGCCGCTCATTTCCCCCGCTAATGTATTCACACCTGTCAGCTGTGATGTTTTCATAGCGCTGCTTTTTTACACGTGGGCCTTTTGAAAGTGCCAGCTTGTAGACTTGACAGCTTTGACAACCCAGAGCAATCACGGTCTCTCCTGTCCTCTCCCTTGCCGTCTCCTCGCCCCTCCTCTCCCCTCCTCTCTTCTTCTCTCCTCTCCTCTCTTCATCCCCTCCTCTCCCCTCCTCTCCTCTCTTCTCCTCTCCCTTTCCGTCTCCCCTCCACTCCACTCCCCTCCTCTCCTCTTCTCTCCTCTCCTCTCCTCTCCTCTCCTCTCCCCTCCTCTCCTCTCCCTTTCCATGTCCCCTCCTCTCCTCTCCTCTCCTCTCCTCTCCTCTCCTCTCCTCCCCTCCTCTCCCCTCCTCTATTCTCCCCCTCTCTCATCTGCTGCAGAGCCAACGCAGATTACCGAGCCCCCCCAGGACCTGAAGATCCTGCGTGGCAGCTCGGCCCAGTTTGTGTGCAGGCCGCAATATGACAGAAGCCTCCGCAGGGAGCTGGAGATCCTCTGGGTGCGAAACGGCGACGAGGCGTACCTCAATTACACACAAGACGCACGGTAGGCGCCCCACACACACGAGGCGTACCTCAATTACACACAAGACGCACGGTACGAGCACCACACTAAGCCAGGCGGCTGCTGAGAGTTGGCAGTGGGTACGTCGTCGCTGTACGGCGATGATTGATAACTCTGGCACGCAGGCAGGCCCATGCAGGGCATGTGGTAGCAGTTGTTGTAACTCACTCACAGGTCCACATGCTGAGGCTGTGGCATGGCTATGATGCCCTACTGGGAGAGGCATTCGACAGGAGGGTTCTCATTTGTTTGTTCAAGTTAGTTATGCAATTCATAATTGCAGTGGCATTTAGTGAAATTCATATCAATTGATTGATTGATTGATTGACTAGTTGGTTGTTTTGTCCATCAATCCATGAGTTATTTAAACTATATCAGCCAGTATGTAAAATACAACATATGACCTTAATCGTACTTCTGCAGGTATGTTATACACGATGGGACCCTGCAGATCATAAACGTCACCCACAGTGATGAGGGGCTGTACTCATGTGTCGTCAGGACCCCCTTGGACCAGGACCGAGCCTCGGCGTACCTCACAGTGCTGGGTAGGTCCAGCTCCCTCTCTCCCCCCTCTCTGTACCCCTCTGTCTGCTTCGGAAAAAACCCACTGTTTGCTGTCCGTGACCTAGAAAGTACAAAACAATTCTGGGAAAATTCCACTTTTACTAATCACTGTCGCAGTGAGAAGTACTGATGAAAAAAAAACAAAAGGTCAAACACCCTGTGTGTTTCTCGCTGAGCGCATCCCTGTTGTCTCATTAGCGAGCAGCCATTTGCTTAGCCATCACAGCTACGCGGCTAGCCTACGCTAGCGCTGCCATGCAATATCCGCCGCCCGCCGCACTAATTGCGCTTATCGTCTCTAACGATGCGGCGGACCTGCTCATTACGCCGTGATGTAATGAATCCTCCGTCTCCAAGAATGCAAGGACATAAGGATGCAAGGATACAAGGATGGTTTATTGTCACATGCTTATACATACTTGGTAGAGTAGGGCATGCAGTGAAATTGGTGACTGTTAGTCTAAAACTGTGCATGAAACTTAAATACATAAATAAATAAAATGAAATAAAATACAATGAACATGAAGTACAGGCAGAGCGATGGTACAGACTGATAGTTTTGTGTTTTTTTCCTCCGTCTCCTTTCCGCCTCCTTTCCGCCTCCTCTCCGTCTCCTCACCTCTCCATCTCCTTTCCTCTCCTCCATGTCTCCTCTCCTCTCCTCTCCATTCCTCTCCTCTCTGTCTCCTCTCCTCTTCTCTCCTCTCCGTCTCCTCTCCTCTCCATCTCCATCTCCTCTCCTCTCCTCTGTCTCCTCTCCTCTCCTCTCCTTTCCTCTCCTCTCCATCTCCATCTCCTCTCCTCTCCTCTTCTCTCCTCTCCTCCTTCTCCATCTCCTCTCCGTCTCCTCTCCTCTCCTCTCCTCTGTCTCCTCTCCTCTCCTCTCCTCTCCTCCTTCTCCATCTCCATCTCCTCTCCGCCTCCTCTCCTCTCCTCTCCTCTCCTCTCCTCTCCTCCCCTCTCCTCTCCTCCCCTCTCCTGTCCTCCCCTCCCCTCTCCATCTCCTCTCCTCTCCTCCCACTGCAGACGTCCCCGAGGCCCCTGAGAGTGTGATGCTCGCGGAGAAGAGAGGCCGCAGTGTCAGGCTAAAATGGACGCCTGGCGACGATCACAATAGCCCCATCACACGTAATCAGCCTCTCTCTGCACCTCCTTTCAAACGGTCCAAATTAAACTGCCTGCTTAGGCGACCGGAAAACAGCTCTTTTCACACAGAGTGTGCCTCATTTGACAGAATAAATTGGTAGAAAATAACAAATAGCATCTTTTCAAATGTAATACACTATTTCTGTTACTGATACGTGTTAAATATTGAACTGTTATTCACTAAACAACTATATAGTTATATTTGTTATGTAATGCATACATCTTTATCATGTTAATCCTGGTGCATGCTAAAAAATATATTTATTTTAATTTCCTCATGCACAGGATTGACGTGTATTTTAATTGAAAGTAAATATAATGTTATAGGGTTTATAAAATGTAGAGGGTTTTCTCAGGCATAGATTGTCGATTGTGTGTGTGACACAGAGCAGTATTGTATGTCTGACCATGCATACACTGTAAACCCGGATTGTCAATACAACTCAAAACTTTTGATGTAACTGATTACTTTAATAGTTTTGAGTACATTAACTATATATTTTAATTAAAGTTAATTTAAAAGTTTAAGTACAAAATTCATGTACTTAAACTTTTAAATTAATTAAATTAAAATATATAGTTAATGTATTCAAAACTATTGACGTAATCAGTTACATCAAAAGTTTTGAGTTGTATTAACTTATCCGGGTTTACAGTGTAGTGTCAGCCTTCTAGTAGCGTCACAGCCTCGCTGTGATCCTGGCCAACAGAGGCGGACATTCTGGGTTCAGAAAGTAAAAATCTTGCTACATGTTTGTTCCAGCTAATTCACTGAACCAGCTGATACCAATTAGCACAACTCTAGGTTCAGCCAGGTAGATGAGCTAATTACTGAACTAACCGGTGTTGGGAGCACAGTCAAAAGGAATATTTGGCAGGACTTTTACTTTCTCAAGCCAGTTTGTCCACCTCTGCTGGCTAATAGCCATATGTGGATCTGGCCCATGCAGAGTATGTTGTGGACTATGAGGAGGAGTGGTGTGTCTGAGCAAAGGAGAGGTATGTCTGAGCAAAGGAGAGGTATGTCTGAGCAGTTGGTAGTGCCATCCTGCTGATAGACTCAGAGCCTCGCCTGGATCCTGGCTAATAGGTGTTTTTGGATTTGACCCACACAGAGTATGTGGACGTGGTGGAGTACGAGGAGGATTGGTAGTTCTGAGCAGTGGATAGCTGTGGCTCGCTGTGATCTTGGCTGATAGGTGTTTTTGGGTTTGGTCCGTGCAGAGTATGTGGTTCTGACTAATATCCTTTTTTGGGCCCGTGTAGAGTATGTGGTGGAGTAGGAGTGGTATGTCTAAGCAGTGGAAGAGGAGTGGTATGTCTGACCAGTGGGTAGCTGTGGCTCGCTGTGATTCTGGCATACTCTGGCCCATGCAGAGTATGTGGTGGAGTACGAGGAGGAGTGGTATGTCTGAGAAAAGGAGGAGGTGGGATATGTCTGAGGAGTGGGTAGTGCCATCCTACTAGTAGAGTCAGAGCCTCACTATGGTCCTGGCTAATAGGCATCTTCGGGCCTGTCCTGCGCAGAGTATGTGGTCCTGGCTGGCTAATAGCCATTTTTTGGGTCTGACCCATGCAGAGTATGTGGTGGAGTACGAGGAGGACCACTGGAACCCTGGCAGGTGGTGGCAGCTGGAGGTCGTCCCTGGCAACCATGCGGCGGCGCTACTCACGCTGCAGGGCCACATCAACTACCGCTTCCGGGTGAGCGCGCTCAACGAGGTGGGCCGCGGGCCGCCCAGCAAGCCCACGGACAGGTACCGGACCCAGGCCACAGGTACGCCCCGACTTCGCCGCACCTCGACTTCCCATTTTCTCTTTTTGCACTTCTTCTTTTTGCACTTCTTTTCCTTCACTGTAAAACCGGATAAGTTAATAAAACTCTAAACTTTTGATGTAAAAGTTTAAGTACATGAACTGTATTCTTTAAGTAAAGTTACTTGTACTTAAACTTTTAAAGTTAACTTTAATTAAAATATATAGTTAATGTACTCAAAACTATTGACGTAATCAGTTACATCAAAAGTTTTGAGTTGTATTAACTTATCCGGTTTTACAGTGTTCCTGCTGCTCCGGAATGATGTCTGTCGAGTCCGGAGTTTAAATTGGGCTGGAGCCCTGCAGAGCTCAGCTTTGCCCGCCTTCTCGCCTCGGCAGTACAGCCGGCCTGGAGCTGAGCTGAACAGAGCTCCCTGTGCTACAGTATTTATAGTTATACAATAGTGAGATATTGACTACTGCACTGTAAACCCGGATAAGTCAATACAACTCAAAACTTTTGATGTAACTGATTACGTCAATAGTTTTGAGTACATTAACTATATATTTTAATTAAAGTTAACTTTAAAAATTTAAATACATGAATTTGTACTTAAACTTTTAAAGTTAACTTTAATTAAAATATATAGTTAATGTACTCGAAACTATTGACGTAATCAGTTACATCAAAAGTTTTGAGTTGTATTAACTTATCCGGTTTTACAGTGTTCCTGCTGCTACAGAATTATGTCTGTCGAGTCCGGAGTTTAAATTGGGCTGGAGGCCTGCAGAGCTCAGCTTTGCCCGCCTTCTCGCCTCGGCAGTACAGCCGGCCTGGAGCTGAGCTGAACAGAGCTCCCTGTGCTACAGTATTTATAGTAATACAACAGTGAGATATTGACTACTGGGTGTGTAAGGAAGAGCTCCCCCCAAAAGCCAATTTAACCACTGGTCGAGTCTACACAGTTTCTCTCTCTTCCTTCATGTCTGACTTTTTTTTCTCTCTCTTACTTTTGTTCTCTGCAAGTTTTTTTGTCACCACCACCACTTTGTCTTTCCAATTCCATCTCTCATTTCTAACACTTATTTCTCTTCTCTCTGCCTCCTTGTAAAGGTGTCTAGTCACTATTTGTTCTTTTTCTTACTCTCACTCTGTCATTGTCTGTCGGTTCTCTACCTGTTTGTCATTTTTCCGATCTATCTATCTATCTATCTATCTATCTATCTATCTATCTATCTATCAATCTATCTATCTGTTTATCTGTCTGTCTGTCTGCCTGTCTGGGTCTGTCTGTCTTCCTCTCTTTTTTTCTGTCTGTCTGTCTGTCTGTGTGTCTCTCTCTCTCTCTTTCTCTCTTACTCTCGCTCTCACTCATCTGACACTTTTGCCTTTCCAGAGTCTTTCCCAGACTCAAGACCTGTCTTTCTAAATCCATCCATCCCTCCATCTGTCTCTTCCTGTTTTATGTCCCCCTCTCTCCATCTCTCTGTCTGTCCATCCATCCATCTCTCCATCCATCTCACGTCGTCTGGCGACTTTCCCCCCCTTGACACCCTCAGCTCTCCTTGAACTTTACCAGAGCTGCTTGCTCATCAGCTTTTTTTAAGGTTTACCCTCAGATTAGACCAGGCCAGTAAATCCCCACGCGCATTTTACCACCCCAATAAATTGGGCAGTACCTTTTTACAGTGCGGTTTACTATCATTACCAGTGATTTACCGCCCCGCCACCATAAATCCGCACGCCGCTATTGATCTTGGCTTGAAGTGCGACTGCGCCGGGATTAGATTGAGCAGACAGTGTGTGTGTGTGTGTGTGTGTGTGTGTGTACGTGTGTGTGTGTGTGCCTGGTGTGTGTGTCTGTGTGTCTGTGTTTGTGTGTGTGTCTGTGTCTGTGTGTGATATGTGTATGTGTTTGTGTCTGTGTGCCTGGTGTGTGTGTGTGTGTGTGTGTGTGTGTGTGTGTGTGTGTGTGTGCCTGGTGTGTGTGTGTGTGTGTCTGATGTGTGTGTCCCTTAACAGAGCCAGACAGGAATCCAGAGAACATCAAAATTGAGGGTCACCTGCCCAACCAGATGGCCATCACCTGGGAGGTATGTCCGAGCACTGCCCCAGCAGCAATATCACAAGATGACAAATGCATGACAGCCTATCAGCTACCAGACAGAGTATAGTATCCCAATGCTAGCAGCACAGTGCAGTGTCTGCACTCTGGAGTCAGAGTAGTTTATATAGAAGTTTATATCATGGGTTAATGTATGTCATTATGTTTGGTAGCAATGACAAATGCATGACAGCCTATCAGCTATCAGACAGACAGTGTATCCCAATGCTAGCAGCTACAGCACAGTATCTGAGCAGTACCACGTCAGTACAGTAGTTAGAGTTTTATATCATGGGTTAAGTTATGTCATTATGTTTGGTAGCAATATCAGATGGCAAATGCATGACAGCCTATCAGCTACCAGACAGACAGCGTATCCCAATGCAAGCAGCGCACAGTATCTGCACTCTGGAGTCAGAGTAGTTAGAAGTTTGTATCATGGGTTAATTTATGTCATTATGTTTGGTAGCAATATCAGATGACAAATGCATGACAGCCTATCAGCTATCAGACAGACAGAGTATCCCAATGCTAGCAGCTACAGTACAGTATCTGCACTCTGGAGTCAGAGCAGTTAGAAGTTTATATCGTTTATATCATGGGTTAATTTATGCCATTATGTTTGGCATGTTTTTATCTTCATTCATGTACACCTTCAAAACGGTGATACACAGTGAAGAGTGATTTGACAAACCTGCCCAGGAGCATACAATTAGTGTATTACCTGCTCTCATGTTTAATGTATGACATTTGATTGATGTTATTATGACTTTTCTACCTGTATTGACAACTCACTACAATACACGAGCAGAATTTGTAAGCCTCAATTATTATGGCGTGATTTTTTTTTAAAAAGCCATAACATTTAAATTCCTTTAACATTCTTCCTCCTGTCATTGCAGTACAAAAACAAATATTCCAGATATTTTCACAGTCTTGCTAAGAATCAAACCAAGGGCAAGTCAACTTTATTTTTGTAGCACATTTTTATAAACTCAGGCAAGTCAATGAGCTTTATAAAAATAACAGCAAGAAACTATGAATGCAATTTAAATGTAGATTGTAAGCTAAAGAAATAGGCAAAATAATTGTGTAAAAAGTACAAAAGAAAAGATAGTTTGTAAGTTAATCAGAGTCTTCATTGGTACAGCTGGATTTCATAGAAAAAGCCCTTTTAATAACATAACCTTAACCATGGCACCCCTCCTCCCATCATTACACACACACACACACACACACACACACACACACACACACACACACACACTAAAGCATGCACCCTAGATATATTTTACTAATCCTGCTAAAAGTCAAACAGAGGGAGTGGTAAACAGAGATAATGAAGTTAATTAAGTTAATTAAAGTGCACTAATTAAGCCTGTGTGTCACACATGCGGTCCGGTGCGGTGCTGTTCTGTCCGGTCTGGTCCGAACAGCATTATACACACACATTAAAGCACACACCCTAGATATGTTTTACTAATATAATAAATAAAAATCCTGCTAAAAGTTAAACAGGGTGAGTGGTAAACAGAGATAATGAAGTTAATTAAAGTGCAGTAACTAAGCCTGTGTCCGGTTCTGTCCGGTTCTGTCCGGTCTGGTCCGAACAGCCCCTGCTGCCTGTGGAGCACAACGCCCCGGGCCTGGAGTACAAGGTGAGCTACCGGCGGCTGGGCGTGGAGGACAGCTGGAGCGAGCAGATGGTGAAGAGGCACTCGTTCGTGGTGAAGAACACGCCCACCTTCGTGCCCTACGAGATCAAGATCCAGGCCCACAACCAGCAGGGCTGGGGCCCAGAGCCCAGGGTGCTGACCGGATACTCGGGAGAGGACGGTAAGGGAGCTGCCTGCTTTGTGGTAGTTACAGTTAATCACTTATCGTTTCAAGGATACAAGGAAACAGGGATACAAGGACACAAGGATACAGGGATACCGAGATACAGGGATACAGGGACACAAAGATAGAAGGATGGTTTATTGTCACATGCATATACATACTTGGTAGTGTAGGACATGCAGTGAAATTGGTGATTGTTAGTCTAAAACTGTGCATGGGGAGGGGAAAGTAGAGGATACAATGACACAAGAATGGTTTATTGTCACATGCATAGGCATACTGGGTAGAGTAAGACATGCAGTGAAATTGGTGATTGTTAGTCTAAAACTGTGCATGAAACTTAAATGCATAAATAAATAAAATAAAATACAATTGAATGAATGAAACTTAAGTACAGGCAGACTGATAGTTTTGTGTTTTTTTACATGTTTAACAAGGCTGTCAGCCTGTACCTAAGAAACCATTATAAAACTATTAAGCAAATGAATTGGACTAAATCACTAATGGTGCACTCAGAGATTAGTTCTTGTATTTAATTAGTTACCTCAGATGTAATTTCTGTCCCTAGGACTGATACGTTGATGTTTGGTATCACCAGAGCTTAAATTGGGCTGGCGCCCTCTGGACCTCATCTCTGCCTCCTCACCTTAGCAATACAGCCAGCCAGTGCTGAGCTTAGCTCCCTGTGCTACAGTATTTATAGGAATACAGTAGAGGGAGATATAGGGCTGCCCCTCTTTACAAAAGCCAATTTAACCACTGGTTACACTGATATGGCTATCATGTGGCAATGTTACCCTGATATAGTTCTGTTTTGACTTTAATATAGCTCTGATATCTAATATGACCCTGATTCTAGCCTCGATATAAACTTTTATATGGCCCTGATGTGGCCCTGATTCTGGCTTTGATGTAAACATTCAGTAACACTCTCTATGAAGCTTGTGTTTCTAAGACTCTATAAACACATTCATAAAGGCTTATAATGCATCCATAAAGTATGTAAAGTATTCATAACTATTTATACACACTCATGACTGTGACTATGTCATAAGCCCTATTCCAACTTCAAGTGACATAGCGCATTCTTAGTTATAGAGCCTTACATCCATGTGCAATAATGACCATGTATAAATAATTATTAATTACTAATTTCAATTTCAAAAGAAAACGCATTGAATGAGAAGGTGTGTCCAAACCTTTGGCCTGTACTGTACGTGTCAACCCTGATATGGCCCTGATGTGATCCCGATGTATTCCACAAACTGACATCTGATCAGCTTCCTGTTTATCCACCACTATGGATGAGCTAGACAGGAAGTGATGTCGTTAATTGGCCACTATGGATGAGCTAGACAGGAAGTGATGTCGTTAATTGGCCACTATGGATGAGCTAGACAGGAAGTGAACATTCGAACACTTTCTATGAAGCTTGTATTTCTGGGACTCTATAAACACATTCATAAAGGGTCATAAAGTATTCATAACTATTTATACATACTCATGACTGTACTCCTAAGGCACTGTTTGTACGCCAGTATGGATGAGCTGGACAGGAAGTGTTGTTCTCATTAATTGGCCATTTCCTTTCGAGCAAATGCAAATGCTTGATGTGCTGTGAAAAGGTTGCTTGTCAAATGACCAGTTCTTCTCTGCAGTTGTCTTTTGGCATTGCTTGCGGGAGAATGCATCAGGTTGGGATTTTTTTTTTTTTTTTGTCACTTTCATTCTTCTTCATCTCCTCTCTCCTCTCCTCTCCTATCCTCTCCTCTTCTCTCCTCTCATCTCATCTCCTCTCCTCTCCTCTCCTCTCCTCTCCTCTCCTCTCCTCTCCTCTCCTTGTCAGTATAAAACAGCGGCTGGGTATTAGTGTTAATTAGGCCCGTGTGTTGCTTTGCAGAGTTGACATTTTCCCCCAGTGTCTCCCTGACAGTGCTGAGGCGATAGTCTCCAGCGTGATTGCTGTAGTCCTTAATGTCTCTCCGCTCATACACAATACGAGACTGTGCATTTATGAAAGAGGGGAGGAAGAGAGTAAAGAAAACCTCGCATTGTATTGTGTGTGAGACAAGTGAAATATGACAGGGGCTGGAGTCCTGACGCGTGATCATTTTTCATGTTCAAGTTCAGCGCATCTGCAGCTGTGGCACACACACACACACACACACACACACATATACATATACATACACACACACACACACACATGCACATACACACACACACACACACATATACATACACATACACACACACACATACACACACACACATACACACATACACACACACACACACACGCATGCGGCTGCAGGGATAAATATTGAGGGGAGGCGGGCAGGCAGCCTCCTTCTCCAGCTCCACGTTCCTGCCCTCTTCATACATGGACGGTCCCGTCAGATAAAACACACGACATGAAATACACACATGATAAGTGCTGAGGCAGTATATCCTCATGGGACAGATGTGTGTGTGTGTGTGTGTGTGTGTGTGTGTGTGTGTGTGTGTGTGTGTCTGCTCCTTATATGTGTCTTTGCTCTTCATATGTGTCTTTTGTGTTTTTATTTGAATGTCTGTCTTTGTAGTTGTCGTCTCCGTGTTGTGTTAAGCCATGATCTGTGTGTGTGTGTGTGTGTGTGTGTGTGCAGGCCTGCCTGTGTGTGTGTGTGTGTGTGTGTGTTTGTGTGTGTGCTGTCTTTATTCATGTAAATGTACTGCATTTTGTGTATATGTGTGACTTTATCTGTGTGTTTGTAGTTTGAGCTTATGTCTCTGTTGAGCCTACATCTTTTTCAATATGTGTGTGTATGTCTGTCTGTGTATCTGTGTGTGAGTTTGTATTTTGTATGTGATCTCTCTCTTCTCCCTCCCCCTCTCTAAGACTGTACTCTATATGTGTGTATGCTTTTTGGCTACCTATCAGTCTGTGAGATCAAAGTGTGTCAGTATGCATATTCATGTGTGTATATCTGTGTGTGTGTGTGTGTGTTTGCTGTGCCCTGTGTGTGTGCTGTGTGCAGTTCCCCTGGCATCTCCGGAGAGCCTGTCTGTGGAGGTGATGAATGCCACTCTGGCTCGGGTGCGCTGGATGCCTGTCCCTGCCCACACGCTGCGCGGGCACCTGGGAGGATACACCGTGAGTTACCCCCTCTGTCTGCCACCTCACCCCCACCCCGACACACACACACACACACACACACACACACACACACACACACACACACACACACACAACCCCCCATCCCCCAGGCTACACTGACTGTGCACAGCCTTCAGTCAAAAAGCACAACAGAGCAACTTTACTTTGGATTTGCAGTTTTCCAGCACGCTGAGTTTCTTCTTATATTGTCCTTGTGGAGGATTTCACTGGGATCGTATAAAAAGTTTATTTTGTTCAACTTTAAAGTATCTGTTTCAAGTTATCCAACCCCATACAGCAGCGTGTATAATAATGTATTAGGCTAGATAATAGGCTACTGTTATATCTCCATGGTAACAGGTCTTTAGACTGCATTTATTTAATTATTGAATTTCACTTAAATATGATGCACTTCAGAACATCTTCAGACACTAATGTTTCTATAAAAAGAGAGCACGTACCTTGCGTCGAAAAAAAAAATTAAAAAAAAGAAGATGAGTCTATTTCTACAGATTTGTTGTGTCTGTATGTAGTACTGTAACAGGTGTAGCCAGTTCCATTGATTATAATGGAAGCTTATTGTTAGGGCAAATACATATTTGACTTAATGCATCTGTAACACATCTGGTGTAGCCTCCCCATGAGTCCGTGTGGGCTGTTCTGTGACCCCCCCTGACACCCCCCCACCACACACACACACCAGCCTCCGTCAGACTACACCTGGTGTGTCCACTGGACTATGAGCCCTGAAGCAGGTGCTGCTACACCAGTGTAGTGTGGATGTTGGGGGGATGAATGTTCTAAAGAATGTTGGATAACAAGATAGAACATAAAGTAAGATGTGGAACTTTAGAATCTTAGATTGCTGTGAGCACATTCTTCAATAGAATGGTAAAAAAAGAAAACTTGCTAATATTTTATACCTCTGTCTGTTGAAAAGGTTGTTTAGCAGACTGACTCTCCACACACGCTCTCCCCCTTTCCTCCTCCGCTGTCTCTGATTGTCTGACACCAAACTGCTTTAACACACAAAACTGTTTTCCCTCCTGCCTTGTACATGTACAACAGAACTCTCCCTTGCACCATCCAGGCAAAGCCCTTTTGACTTCTGTCAGTGCAATAAAACCTTCTTCCAAAACTAGCCTTCTTCCAAAAACAGCCTCCTTTCAAAACCAGCCTCCTTTTTGAGGCCAGTTTGTTCTCTACTCCTGTCCTCTCTCCACTTACCTGTAAGGTTTTACCACAAAGCTGCTGCTCCCTGCCCCTCTCCTGCTACCCTCCTCCTCTTCCTCTTCCTCCTCCTTCTCTTCCCCCTCCTCCTCCTCATCCTCCTCCATCTCCTCTGTCCTGGCTGTCCTCTCTCCTCCTTCTTTGAGGCCGTTTTTTTCTCTACTCCTGTCCTCTCTCCACTTGTAAGGTTTTACCACAGAGCTGCTGCTCCCTGCCCCTATCCTGCTACCCTCCTCTTCTTCTTCCTCCTCATCCTTTTCCTCCCCCTCATCCTCATCTTCCTCCTCTTCCTCCTCCTGCTTCTCCTCCTCCTCCATCTCCTCTGTCTTGACTAGTCTGCTGTGAGGTCACCACACTGCTTTTCTGCTCCCTGCCCCTCTCCTGCTACCCTCCTCCTCCTCTTTTTCACCCTCCTCCTCCTCCTCCTTCTCCTCCTCTTCATCCTCTTCCTCCTCCTCTTCCTCCTCCTCCTCCTTCTCCTCCTCCATCTCCTCTCTGCTGTCTGTCCTGCTGTGAGGTCACCACTCTGCTTTTCTGCTCCATTCATTCCAGCACCTCAGATGACCTACACCCCCCCTGTCCCCCTCCCACACACCTCCCATGGCATTTACACTTTTTCTCTCTCTCTCCCTCTCTCTGCCTTTCTCTCTCCTCCTCTCTGTCTCTCTCTCTGTCTCTATCTCTCCCTCTCTAACTCTGTCCCTCTCTCTCTCTTCCTTTCCCTCTCTCTCTCTCTCTCTCTCTCTCTCTCTCTCCCTCTCTCTTCCTCTCTCTCTCTCCCTATTCTTCACCCCATTAGGTGTGCTGCTAGGCTCCAATTTGGCACTCTTCCTCTTTGGCCATCGCCCACTCTTCTCCTCCTCCTCCTCCTCCTCTTCTCTTCCTCCCCC
>CM059270.1:28616676-28624176 GCA_030347295.1 Setipinna tenuifilis | reverse complement strand
CAGTACCACCACCAAGTCATGTGAGTACACACACACACACACACACACAGACCAGCCCCCGTCATGTGAGTACACACAGACAAGCACCATCACTGAGTCATGTGACTACATACAGGCCAGCAGCGGTTATTATTACTATTATTTGTGGTAGACTGTTAACTTCGTTCAGTGAGTTGGACTGCAGTGGAATTAAATGGGTGCCTGGAGAACATGCAATGAGATGAAATCTGTGGATTGTAACCCACTGCAGTGTAACCCAGCTGTGAAGATCAACACTGAAATGCACTTGTGAAAGATGTGGTTCACAAATCAGTTGCGGTTGTGTGTAAGGTGTTAATATTTCAGCTCCACAGTCATTCACATTAGAGGCCTCTCTTCCGTGCGTCTAAAGCTCTGTCTTAGCTGGTTGTAATTGCTAATATTGCATTACATAATAGTTTGGCGGTGGTTTTGTAGACTGAGCCACTATATATTCAGTATTTCACTATATATTGAATCAGCCGTGTTGTAGTGCTCATCAATCTTTAAACTCTGAATTTCATTTCCTATATGTAGGGTAAAATGTAGGGTACCAGTAGGGGGTGGGGGTCCACTACATCTGTTGATATACAGTACCATGGTGCATCATGGTCTGAAGTGCTGTCAGTTGGGGCAGATAATCCAAGTAGATTTTAATATATATCAACCAATTTCCTAAATACTGTAAATCAATCAATGTCCTGTATGTAGGGTAAAATGTAGGGTACCAGGAGGGGGTGGGGGGGCACTACATCTGTTGATATACAGTACCCTGGTGCATCAACGGTGGGTCTGATAAAAGCAATATCAGTTGGGGCAGGTGATCCAAGTAGATATTAAAATATATCAACTGATTTTTAAAAATAAATTAATCAATTTCCTATATGTAGGGTAAAAATGTAGGGTAACATAAGAGGGTGGGGGGCCACTACATCTGTTGATATACAGTATCAAGGTGTGTCATAGTCCGTCTGTCAGTCGTGTAGATGTTAAAATATATCAACCAATTTCCTAAATACTGTAAATCAATCAATGTCCTATATGTAGAGTAAAATGTAGGAGGGGGTGGGGGGCCACCACATCTGTTGATATACCATGGTGCATCATGGTCCGCCTGACAGAAGCGCTGTCAGTCGTGACAGATGATCCAAGTAGATATTAAAATATGTCAAAATAATACAAAAATCAATCAATTTCATGTATGTAGGGTAACATAAGTGGGTGGGGGGGCACTACATCTGTTGATATACCATGGTGCACTATGGTACGTCTGTCAGTCGTGGCAGATGATGCAAGTAGAAGTAGTAAAATACATCAACAGCTGTCCCCTATCCCCTAGTTAGTTATCTCCACGCCACACTGCACATACCCCATATCATTAATGAGCTACTGCACATGTGGCCAGCTAGGACTGTCTACAAAAAAACTCATCGCACAGTCAGCTGACGAACATGACATTACAGTAAATTATTTCTCATTTAGCTGACTCTGTTAGCCGCCAGAGTAAGTAACTCTCTCAGGCAGAGTGAACTAACTACGGAGGACAGTCCCTCTGGAGCAACTAGAGGGTTAAATGTCCTGTTCAAGAGCACAACACTGCCCACCCCTGGGACTGAGTTTACAGCCACTGAGTGTTCTATTGCTACACTGGGATTGCTAACCACCACCACAAACACACACACACACACACACACACACACACACACACACACACACACACACATACACACACACACACACACACACACACACACACACACACACACAGGCATGTGTGCTTGCGCACACACACCTACACACAGACATGGGCACACACACACACACACACACACACACACACACACACACACACACACACACACAGGCATGCACGTGCGCACACACACCTACACACAAACAAGGACACACACACACACACACACCACACATGCACATGCATTTGCTGACCTTGACAAAAAAAAGTGTATTGGATTAGAATCACACACACACACCGCACCTTTCATGGTGCCTCATGCTACACCAGAGGCCAATTTCAAAAGTGCTGCTTCGCCATGAGCCGTCATATAAAGAGCTGCACACCACACCACACCTCACCACACCACACCACACCACACCACACCTCACCACACCACACCACACCACACCACACCGGGCTCACTCCTGTGAAAGCTGTTTACAGCAGAGTTGTATAAAGTAGAAGTAGAAGGGCCGTCATATAAAGAGTTGCACACCACACCACACCACACCACACCGGGCTCACTCCTGTGAAAGCTGTTTACAGTTACCACTGCACGGGGATCATGGCACACTGACTCACTCACAAACATCATGTGGTTTAAATGTAGCTGTCATGCCCGCTCTATTTTGCCCAGGAGGAGGTGGGGGGACACTACATCTGTTGATATACAGTATCAAGGTGCGTCATGGTCCGTCTGACAAAAGCGCTGTCAGTCGTGGCAGGTGATCCACGTAGATATTAAAATATATCAACCAATTTCCTAAATATTGTAAATCAATCAATGTCCTATACTGTATGTAGGGTAAAATGTAGGGTACGAGGAGGGGGTGGGGGGCCACTACATCTGTTGATATACCACCATGGTCCCTCTGACAAAAGTACCACTGCACGGGGATCACGGCACACTGACTCACTCACAAACATCATGTGGTTTAAATGTAGCTGTCATGCCCGCTCTTTTCTTCCCCCCCAAATCAACCGTGGGCAATGCAGAGATCTCTTGGCAGTAATCCATCCTCCTGCTATCTCTCTCACTCTCGGCCAGGAGCGTTTTTTTTTCCCCCTAATATGCAGAACATTTCTCAAGCGCTGGCATTTGACATGTGTTCATGGTTGTTTATCTAGCTGACTTGCTCTCGACCCCTGAGGACTTGACACCAACACCTGCTGTGACCCCTACAGGCCTCCGTATGTATCGCTGTGCATCTTCCTGCCGACGGTTGTGAAGTGATGTAATTAGACGTACCACAGTACATAGCTGTAGCTGTAGCCCAGGGGTGGAAATTAACTTTGTGAAAAATGAACTTTTACCAGCCACTTTTATGTCATTGCATTACATTATATTACATTACACTTAGCAGACGCTTTTATCCAACGCAACTTACAAAAAGAGGACATAATAGGCTACAAGAGGTGTAGAGGAACACAGAGCAAACAGAATACACACATACACACAAGGAGATACATGTGCCTTAAATAAGTTTCCTGGCCCAGGAAGACTTCAGACACACACAGACTCATACAAGCACGAGGCACCTAGGCAAAGAGTTTGTTAGTAGACATTAGCAAAGGAATCCACAATTTATCAGCCACTTTTATATTTTACTAACATGTGGCTGGTGTGAATTTCCATCCCTGCTCTAGCGACTTCAAGTAGTCACAGAACCCAGCAGTGTCAGAACATTAGCACCCCTAACTCGCATTCATTAACAGATAAAACCCGATAATTAATGTAGTGTACTAACGTAACATTTACTTACGTGTATAAATAATTGCCGTGCACATTAAGGATACAGCTCATCCCCATTTGTATAACACACAAGTCTGCATGTCCCACTAATGAAATTGAAGAAAAATTGACTGATCTTTTATTAATGGTTCAGAAAAAGGAGAAATCAAGCACCATTCACCGGCTGAGCAGCCTCGAACAAAGAATCCCTGCTTGCTTTGTTCTTGTGAAACAGCGCCTTGATTGTGTTCCACACCTCGGTCAGTGACAGAAACCAAATGTATAATCAGAGCAGAGGCGTGCAAACTCTCATTTTCAGATCCTTCCTGTAGCCTTTACCAGTTGGCCGATTTATCTGAGTAATTACATTCCACTATGCACATATGTTTGCTAATTAGAATGTTTAGGCTGTTGGAACATACGGAGCATGACGTCCGTTCTCACAACCTGGATTCCTCTCTGCGTTAACTCACGTAATGAAGGGAAACATCAGGAATTCACTGGCAAACCATTTTTGCTTGTTTGTTCTTTTTTAAATTGTTTTTTTGTTGTTGGTTAAAATATCGGCCAGTTCAGACCACATCTGAAAATGAAGAGTTTGCACATGTACTGTACTGTATTGGTTCTGTCCAGCTGAAGGTGTCTTTATCCACTGAATTTGTCTTCCTTCATTTGTTTCAAGATGTGTTAAAGTTTATCTCTCTTTTTTCCTGTTCCCCCAAGATGTTGCATCAACTGTCACTATGGATTCTACTGTGAAAAGTATGTATGCAGTAGTGTTTTTTTTTTTACTTTGTTTGAAAGACAGACAAACAGACAGACAGCGAGAGTAAGGGACCTGCAGACAGACAAAGAGAAAAAGAGTGAGCGACAGAGAGACATAGGAGCAAGCAGAGAGAAGGCAGTAGAGAGAGAGAGAGGGATGGAGATGTAGATGGAGAGAAGAACAGAGCAAAAGGAATGAAAGGCAGAAGGGAAGGGAGGAGAGAGTGGCTGCTTTGGTCTTAGTATGGTAAATGTCACTCTAATAAGCCTCCCAGGACTTGGTTTAGAGGGTACACATCTGAAGACCAGTAACATTGGAAGTTTTGCAGAGGATAGAGACAAAATTTGCCACTTACAACACAAAGCCTAAAGGCGTACGGCTTGACAAGAGCACTATTCTATTTTCATGTTTGACTCATTGCCCTGTCTTACATCATCACCATCTTCATCATCCCCGAAACACTGGGCTACACATTTCAATTTGTCTTCATTGACTGAGTTTGCCTTCAGGTCAGACTCTTGCGCAGGTGTCTTCAAAGTCCCCCTGTAATTTTAGCTCTTTTAGCTCGTGTCACTGTGGAGTGTCGCTTCCCCGTGCAAGATCATATCTAAACAGCTCATTTTTGCTTTGTGCATTGTGCTGTGAAATTTTATTATTACTATTGCAATTTGATGTAGTAACTAACTGCACGAGTTACTTCCCCCAGAAGTCCTCCAGTCTTGTTAAGTCCTAAAGCCTTCATTTCTTTCTCAGTCAAGTGGTTTTTTTTTGTTGTCTTAGGTAAGATTTTGGCTGCCGGACAGCAGCAACAGATGTGGTGTGTGGTGTGTGTGTGTGGTCAGGTGTGTGATCTCCAAGGTGTGGCGCGTAGCTTGTGATGTGTGACTTTCTGCAGCGGTGTTGATGGCTGCCTTGTGTTAGCAAGCTGTGACAATGAATGCAGAAGGCTGTGTGTGCATCATGAAAGCATGGCCTGGCTAATTTAAAAACCAAGCCACATGTTTTCTCTGGCACCATCTATCCGTGTTGGGCAGGTGGTGAAAGAGGGGTGGGGAAAAAAAGTGACACACTGTTAATTGATCGGAGGAGTGGTAGCTAGGCTAGGTTAGAGAAAATTGAATTTAAAAAGCATGTTAGTAAGTGTAAATACGAAACTAACATGTGCAGTGAAAACAAAGGGGGAATAAAGCTATTTCACTAGAAAAATACTATTGTAATAGGATTTAATAAGGAGCTAAAATGGGGTCATATGTCCATATTTAGCCTAAACAGAGCATTGTGTGAAAGTTGTGTGGAGGAGTCAGGTCCACAGAGATGCTCAGTTTGTTTGCTCCTCTGGGGCTTTACTGAAAGAGAATATAATGGACACCCGACCATAGCCTCATAAATCTTAATCTCGCCGCTCGACACACTGGGGAAGATCGTGCAACTCCTCGGACTGGGAGATTGTGTGTTTGGGAGTTTACCCATAACAGTGTTTTGAGATAGCCCAGGTGCGCAGCTCTATACCAACAGAGAGAGGGAATGAGAATGAGAAAGAAAACACTGAATAAGAAACAGACACCCAAGGAGAGGACCTTGGCAAAAAATGTAAGGGCTGCTTTTTCTGACTTGCATTATTCACAACAGCCTGGCTTTAAAATTATTTTAATAATTCACAAAAGAATTTCTGTTTTTATATTTGAAAGATATTTTTTAGGGATGAATCACATCAAGCCTTTATTTAGTTTTTTTTATTTATTTATTTATTTCGGTTTTTTTTGTTTTTTTTTTGCAAAGCTTATGTTGGAGGAGAAACACAGAGCTTGATTATTGTAACAACACAGAAAAGAAACTCTCGGGTTGCCTGAAAGAGAGATGTTTGTTCTCCATATCTCGCTCTAAAACAAAATCAATGCCTGGTGACATTTAGGCACCCTCCAAATGTTGGTGTTGTGTTGTGCTGTGTGAAGGATGAGGTTGTTCAGCTCAGCTCAGCCTAGTTCTGGTGTGCAGTGTATCTAGGGCTCTCTAAGAATGCTGAGTAAATAATCAACTGCACAAATTTATCTGGGAGTCGTTGTAGAGAACGCGGGCTTTCATCACACAGAGAAATGGAGGTTGAGGAGCAGATAGAGATGAGTTGTCCCATTTACCATTTAGATAAATGCTTCATATTTCAAGAACATATTGAAACATTGACAGTTTAGTTCCGTATATGACAGTAAATGGGGAATATGGAATTTCACAATGTGATTTTTTAGTAATGATTCTTACTGTATGTATGGCAGCAGTGATGTTTTGTTGTTGTTGTTGTTGTTTGTTGGATTTGATGTTTGACCTCTCATCCCCATCATGTGTCTGTTTGAAGCAACAGTAACAGTACAGCAGGGGACTACTCGCTTTCTGCCTACCTCTTCCCCTCCCTCGGAAGCCTTCACCACTGTGTCGACAGGAGTCCCCACAGAGATCAGTATGTACTGTAGTGTACTGTACTGTGTGAAGTATTTCTAGCATCACTGTAGATGTAAATAAAACAGGGGCCCATCCCTAAGGACTCTTCCTGTAACTGTAGCTACAGCATCATGGTAGTGCTAATTCTGGTAGAACCAGTGGCAGATGCAGAAGTACCAGAGTTGTATAAAGTAGAAGTAGAAGTACTGTTTTGGATGTAATTACAACACAAGTAGTACGGTACTGCGCAGTTGCAACTGCATGATACCATACTACCAGTGTTGTAATTACATCCAAAACAGTACTTCTACTTCTACTTTATACAACTCTGAGAAGTACTGCATTGCTAGTAGTCATGTAGTGCTAACAATCACAATAACCATTACTGTTAGAGGCACAGCTAGTGGCCACGGGCCAGTAGAAACAGTATTGATCGTGCTACAGTGCTGGCTGTGCTTTTCTTAGCTGTAACTTCAACTGCAAACTATAATAAGGTAAGTCCGGTCATTGAAAGTTATTGTGTTGGAGCTTTTGGAACAGGCATGCAAGCTGGTAGCCCTAGACCCCTAGGAGCAGGTGTCATTATGTTCACACCTGGCCGTGATTTGGCCAATAGCTTGCCCTGATTTGGCTCAAATGGAGCCTCGATTCTTACTTGTTCAGATCTCATGCTGATCCTATGTCAAAGGACAGTTTGCAGACTTCTTGCCACAGAAATGGCCAATCCATTCCCTGCCAATTCTATCCTATCACCATCTAAGGCAAGGGTAAACCTGTTGTGTTGTTGTTGTTGTTGTTGTTTGTTTTTATATACAT
>CM059270.1:28599176-28611676 GCA_030347295.1 Setipinna tenuifilis | reverse complement strand
TCTTTAGGGATTTTTTCTTTTCTGCCAAACGCTGACCCCTCTAACTTAAGCTTGATGTTTCTCATCTCAATTTCTCTGGTTTCTATTTCTGGACTGCCTTCCTCTTTCCCTCTTTCCCTCTTCTCCTCTCTGCTTCGTCAGGGCCGTTGTTGAACGTAAGCTACTCTGTCAGTGACACATTTGCCAAACTCAGCTGGACTGTACCCCGGGAACGCCAGGACTCCGAGCTTTACATTGCCTATATGAACCACCGTAAGCTCTTCTGTCACTCCCACTGCTCTCACACAAACGCTGAACTATCCTTCGCCTCTGCTGTTTGAATGCTGGCATATTGTGGGTTTCCAAAATGGTGGGAGGGTTTTTTTTTATTCTGTCTGTCTTTCTGTGCTGAACTTTCTGCTGTACTTGTGCATGTCTATATCTATTCACCCCCAACATCAACACCCCCAACATCAACACCCCCAACATCAACACCCCACCCCCCCACCTCACCCTGCCCCTGCCCCCGCCCCCTCTGCATCCTGACAACCCCCCTCCACTGCCATTTCCACTGCACCCCCACACCCCAATCTTACCACCCCACTCCACCCATCCGCGCCCCCGCCCCCTCTGCACCCCCCTCCACTGCCGTTTCCACGGCACCCCCACACCCCAATCTTACCACCCCACTCCACCCATCCGCGCCCCCGCCCCCTCTGCACCCCCCTCCACTGCCATTTCCAATGCACCCCCACACCCCAATCTTACCACGCCATACCCACCACCCCACTCCATTCCGCCCCATCCCACCCATCCGCCATGCTCTCAGGTGAGGGTACCTGGAGAACCTCGGAGGCCGTGAGTGCGTCAAAGGCCTTCCACCTCCTTGAGGGTCTGGCTCCAGGGAGCGTGTACACAGTGCGCCTCTTGGCCAGTCCCCGCCTTGATAGTGCCCTTTTTTTCGAAGACGTTATCCGCACCAACAAGGAAGGTGAGAGGGCGTGCTAGCTTACTCACTCTCTTACTCTGATCTCAGGGGGTGACATGTGTGTGTTTTTGTTCTGCAAGAGGTCAAAGGTTGTTAAGCCCCCTTTTTGTGCGTCCTCTACTCTACACACACACACATACACACTTACTTCTCTTTATGCACTGTCGAGACATGAAAGGAGGGCTTCGCCAGGCAGGCTACCCTGAGAGTAGAGCTCTGGTGCTCTGCAATCAGGAGCCATTTTCTCCCAAGGAGCCACAGCGGTGCCAGCGAGCACCTCTTAAACCAGTGACTTTGACATCGTAATAGCACGTACAGTAGCCCGATAGCACACAGCTCATTTTAAACAGTGACTCTGACGTCGTAATAGCACATAGCTCAATAGCACACAGCTCATTTCAACCAGTGACTCTGATATTTTAATAGCACAGCTTATTTGAACCAGTGACTCTGATGTTGTAATAGCACATATAGCTTGATAGCACACAGCTTATTTTAACCAGTGACTCTGGTGTTGTAATAGCACACAGTTTATTTAAGCCAGTGACTCTGATGTTGTAATAGCACACAGCTTATTTGAGCCAGTGACTCCGGTGTTGTAATAGCACGTAGCCTAATAGCACACAGCTCATTTAAACCAGTTACTCTGATGTCGTAATAGCAGGTAACTCACTAGCACACAGCTCATTTAAAGCAGTAACGCTGACATTGTAATCGCACACAGCTCAATACTGACCTACAAAGGCAAAAGGCAGAAACTACCTATTTTGTCAATACTGAGTTTTGACTGGAAATGGACTTTATAGCAACTCCTTCGTCTTGTGACTAAATCTCCTGCCTCTGCCTATTACAGGCAAGAAAGCACATAAAAGCATCACCACTGTTATGCCTACAACATGTTGGACTGGGCAGCATGAGAACTTTAAAAACATTTTCCTCAGTTTCAGTGCTCACGTAGTTACTGTACTTTGCCTTTGTAGGGCAGAATAGCACACAGCTCATTTGTGTGGCACTACTTAACTACACAACACAGGTGTTTGACAATAAATGGCCTTAGCCAACACTAACCAAGAGTGAAAGAAAGGTTTTTGAGTTATCATTCATATTCTCTGAAAAAAAAGAAATCATCAATTCTGCAGGGGTATGTCAACTTATGAGCACAACTCTAACATGCCGGCTCCTGTCCACCTCCTCCGTCAGCACTCAGGCTGTGCAGGGATTACAGTCTCACAGTCTCACAGTCGTATTGGGTCATAAGAGTGAAAGATTGGGAGCAGAGGTGGACAGACCGGCTTGAGAAAGTAAAAGTCCTGCCCTATATTCCCCCTGACTGTGCTCCTAACATGGGTTAGTTCACTAATTAGCTCATCTACCTGGCTGAAGAGTTGTGCTAATTAGGGTCAGCTGGTTCAGTGAATTGGCTGGAAACATATATGTGGCAGGATTTTACTTCCTGAACCTCTGATTGGGAGGTCAAGAGAAGGTCAAGTGTGAAACTGAAGGTGATGTCATGGTGGATTCATTCATTCATTCATTCTTCCTGTTCTTCTTCTTCTTCTTCTTCTTCTTCTTCTTCTTCTTCTCATTCTTCTACTTTGTGTTCTTCTTCTTCTTCCTCCTCCTCTTCCTTTTCTCCTCCTCCCTGCTCCTGTCCTCCTCCCTGCTCCTGTTGTCCATGTCCCCTGTGTGCAGATGCAGAGACGCGTGCGGAGGGCGTGTCGTCCAGAGGCTGGTTTGTGGGGCTCATGTGTGCGCTGCCATTGGCCACCCTGGCCGTCCTCATCGCCTGCTTCCTGTCCCGGAACCGTGGAGGCAAGTATGCAGGTATGGCTGCAGCAGGTGTGTGTGTGTGTGTTTGTGTGTGTGTGCGTGTGCATGTGCGTGTGTGTGTGCATGTGTAGGTGTAGGTGTGTGTGTGCCTGTGTGTGTGTGCGTGTAGGTATGTGTGTGTGTCTGTGTGTGTGTCTGTGTGCTGGAAGAGAGAGAGAGGGAAAGATATTTCATGTACAGTAGTATGTGAGTGTATGACAGTGTGGAGCCTTGTATGTGTACATGTATGTGTGCAATTTTGTCACTGAAAAGTTGTGTGACAAAGTTTCCACATGTACAGTACACAGTATGTATGATTTGATACTTGTTTGTGTGTGTGCCCCTGTCTGTGTGCTTTTGTGTCTGTGTCTGTGTCTGTGTGTGTTGTGTGAGATTGAGAAATTGGATGGTGGTTGGAAAGTTTTGAGTTTGAGAGTTTTCCAAGTTTATTTTCCTCTGCGTGTAGTGTATGTGCAAATACATGCTTGTGTGTGTTTGTGAATCTGTGTGTTTGTTTGTGTGTGTGCATGTGTAAGTGTGAGCATTTGTGTGTCTGTGTGTGTGTGTGTCTGTGCTTGGGTCTGTGTGTGTGTGCATGAGCTCATGTGTGCATATGTATGTGTGTGCGCATAGGTTTGTATGTGTGTTTGTGTGGGTGTGCATGCATGTGTGTGTGTGTGTGGGTTTGTGTGTGTGTGCCTGAGCTCATGTGTGCATATGTATGTGTGTGTATGTGTGTGCGTTTGTATATGTGTGTTTGTGTGTGTGTGTGTGTGTGCATGTGTGTGTGTATGTGTGTCTGTGTGTCTGTGTGTGTAAGCATATGTGGGGGCGCAGGCAGTGGTGGAGCCCTACTTTGTCTGTGTGTGTGTGCATTTGTGTGTGTGTGTGGGTCTGTGTGTGTGTGCGTGAGCTCATGTGCGTGTGTCTGTGTGTGTGTGTATGTGTGTGTGCGTTTGAATATGTTTGTTTCTGAGCATGCACGTGTGTGTGTGTGTGTGTGTCTTGTCTGTGTGTTTGCATGTGTGTGAAAGCATATGTGGGGGCGCAGGCGGTGGTGGAGCCCTACTTTCTGTCTCCGCTGGCTCCTAGTCCCCCCCACCCACCCCTCTCACACACACACACACACACACACACACACACACACACACACACACACACACACGCACACACACACACTCTGCCTCTGCCAGCACAGGGCCCTGCACCTGCAGTGCTGATTATCATGCGTGTCAAATAGACAGGTTCAGATCACATGCCTTTGTTCTGCCGTCTTCACCTGCACGCCTGCCTGCAGCTCTTCCTGGGCCCCTTTGTGTTTGCATCCAGGACCGGCCGCCTGTCTCCCTTCCTCCGTCTCTTTCTCTCCTTCCTCCTCCCTCCTTCTTTCTCTCTGTTCCCTTACTCTCTCTCTCCCTCACTCCCTCTCTCTGTTCCCTCACTTTCTCCCTTCCTCAGTCTCTTTCTGTCTTCATCCCTTCTTCTCTCTCTCTCTCTTTCCCTCACTCTCTCTGTTCCTTCACTCTCTCCCTCCCTCATGCTCTCCCTTCCTCTGTCTCTTTCTCTTTTCATCCCTCCCTCTCTCTCTGTTCCTTCACTCCCTCCCTCCCTCACTCACTCTCTCTGTTCTCTCACTCTTTTCCTCCCTCACACTCTCTCCGTACCTCCATCTCTTTCTCTCTTCATCCCTCCCTCTCTCTTTCTCTCTGTATCTCTCACTACCTCTGTCACTCTCTGTTCTCTCACTCTTTTCCTCCCTCACGCTCTCTCCGTTCCTCCATCTCTTTCTCTCTTCATCCCTCCCTCTCTCTCTCCCTCCCTCCCTCCCTCCCTCCATCACTCTCTGTTCTCTCTCTCTTCATCCCTCCCTCACACTCTCTCCATTCCTCCCTTTCTCCCATCCTCCCTCTGCCTGCCTGCCTGCTTGTCTTTGCCGTTGATGTGAAATGCTGAATATTTCATCACCTTTGCCTTTCGCTAGCAGTAGTTACTGGCTTTTCAACGCTCTCCTCTTTTGTCTCATTTGAAACTCTTTATTTTTTAATCAGACTCAGTGCGAGGGTGCTTGCCAAAACAAACACTAGCGCTACTCCAAATGTTTGATGTGAAGTCAATTAGTATGCGGGTTTGACAGGAAGGACTCTGCCCTGACTTTATATGTTTGCTCACATCATCAGAGTGTTTCTCTGTATCTGTATCTCTATTTCAACATCTCTATCTTGACTTTTGCCACAGAGTTGGGAGTACACAACAAAATTAAAGTTAAAGTTAAGAATCCATAAATATGTAAAGGTATATGTAATGTATGTGTATGTACATCAAGGATGGACATTTGCACCATCCACCAGCCAAATGCTGGTAAAATATAAAAGTGGCTGGTAGGTTTTTGACATAAAATTTAATGAGGTAGGTTTTTGACATAAAATTTAATGATTTATTTCTCAGTGGCTGATAAAAGTTCACATTTTGCAAAGTTAATTTGCACCCCTGATGTACATGTATATGTATCTTTTTGTAGCCTGACAAGCCAGCCCACATCAAATCGTGTGGTCCGGCCATGATGGATAGGGCGGGTGCAACCCAAGGGGTGGCAGCAATGGTTGTCTTTCAAACCACTGATGCACACAATAGGATAACACTATGACCAATTAGAGAAACTAACTTGTTTACCATAGCACACCACCAGTGCACCTTCACAGCTCTGTCATTATTGTGTTAACCCCGCCCAGTGACTCTCTACAAGGATAGACACACGTGATTGGTCCGACCAGATTTTTGAGAATAGCTAATGAGCTTCAATGGGTCATTGCTAGACTTTACCCAGGTTAAAAATTTCATTTCCTGATGTCAGGGTACGTCTAGATTTCTAGGCTATATATTGCTTCTGCAAAAGTGTTGGACCTGCTGGATATTATTAAAAGCCCACATTAGTTTGCTTTAAACTGATAACAATGTGAGATTCAGTCATTCTTAATATCTGTTATAATAATATCTGCAGGTCCCTAACTATTTTTGACTAGCATGCATTGCCACCAGTGCAATAGACGGTGCAGTCTGAGTCACATTTGCAGTAACCTTTACATTACATTACATTTAGCCGACGCTTTATCCAAAGCGACTTACGAAAAGGAGGACATAAGCTGACAGAGGTGTAGAGGAACACAGAGTAAGCAGATTACCTTTATACATACAGGGAGATGCATGTGCCTAAGTAAGTTTCCCAGAGCAGGGACACTACAGACACACATACTTCCCACATGGGGACAGAGTAAGAGAGAGTTGGTTTAGTCATTGTTAGTTATGTTAGTTTTGTTAGGAAGGGAAGCAGTAATCTACTACATTAGTCTGTGTTTGAGGCATCTGGAACCCTATTTGTTGCCCAAGGCTGAGTGCTCTGTCTTCATTAGGAGTTTAAATAATAAGCACAGTCAAAAATAGAGAACGTCAACACTAAAGGTACAAGTAGTGCTTAAAGGACTACTTAGGAAAGGACACTCTTTATTTAAAAAAAGCACCTCTAAAGATTTATAAATGTGTCCTGAAATTCTTGGCCCTTCATTCTTTGGCAAAGTTCTCATAAATCCAACACAAGGTATTTATAGGAAGCTCAAGCCTTATATCGGAGATGCATGATATTCACGTTGCTTAGCAACCTAAACTAATGTGGCCTGTGTGATTTTTACATGCCTCCTGTTATGTTGTACTCTTGCGCTCCATTAAGAGTATCCCTGTCTCAGACCCGAACCACTGCAGTTTCAGACTGAGGCATTTAGGCCATGGCCCTGGTCCAGCCTCCAGGGATGGGCAAAGAACTCGGACGCCTTTCCACAGCAGACAGTGTTGGGCAGCCCATTTTCAGAAATTACAATCCCATACAACCTCATAGTATTATTGTTGCAGCCATTCACTAAATTCAGTTAATAATAATAATTCATACCAAATCCTTCATGAATGTGGAAGACAGAATGATGACAATTTGTCAAAATAAAAGGTAATCTAGCCTACATTCAGCTGACCCGTATTGTAACCTGGAACGGTTGGACATTCCCAGTAGCAAAAGATGAGAAATCATCTGCAAAGATTACATTAAAAAACAAATACATTTTTACAAACAACAACAAAATATTTGCATGTTCTGTCTCATCGGCACTGGACTATCCCATTGACTCAGAAGTTTGGAACAAAAATGGCAATGCTGCTTTGCAATTGTCTTGCTTTTATTTTGACGACGTTGTTGTCGTTCTGTCTTCCACATTCATGAAAGGTTTGGTATGAATGTTGAGTCATGTCTAATGAAACAGTCATGAATGCTTCATGTGCAGCTTATGCCAGCTGCTATGAATGTGTTATGAACTCACCTGTCAAGTAAAGTGTTACCATAAACATCCAGCATGAAACACACACTGCATGAATATTAGGCATGAAATCATCCTGCGTTTATATTATTTATATAGTGTTTAACCAAACTCCAAAACTTTTCCTTATCGGTAGACATAGTCTATCTAGCAGCAGCTGTATATAACCTCTGCTGTGGCCAACCTGGCTTTAGATGCCATAATTCAATACCACCCATCTGTTTCAGCTATTTACCAGATTAACTAATTGTAATTGCCACCTCTTCAGTCAAGTAGAAGGGGTAATTAGTAAAATCAGGTGATTTGGTATTGAGTTGTAGCTCCTCACACCAGGTCTTGGGGGGGGGGGGGCTTGCACTGGCATAGTTGTGAGGTCCAAATGTCCTCACTATAATAGGAAAACTAAAAAAACACTGACAAGTGAGGTCATTTCGAAGGACCTCACTACTCTCAGCAGTATTTTTCTTGGTCATTTTGTTGTTATTGAAAAAAGTAAAAGTGCAAAAACATTTCTTTACTGACAGGTTGTGGTTAGGGATTGTTTTGGTCTGGGCACAGTTAAGCATTCTTTAGTTAGTTATGAATGGTAGTCAATGAAGGACCTCACTATGATACAAGAGAAAGTATGTGTGTGTGTGTGTGTGTGTATGTGTGTGAACCTTGAAATAAGGGGGGTCTGTCTCAAGAGTCATCCTATGAACTTGAGCACAACTCTTCACCCAGCTAGAAAAGCTAATGGTAACACTTTCTATAAGACTCTATAAACATATTATTACAGGGTTATAACACATTCATAAAGCTTAATTAATTAATATACATACTAACGCTGCACCTGCAAGACAGGTAAAGCTTTATACACAAGAATTGCAAATGTGTCACTTGAAGTTAGAATAGGGCTTATGACATAGCGTTATAATGCCTAAGGAATACAGTCAGGGGTATGTATAAATAGTTATAACTACTTCACATACTCCATGAATGCATTATAAGCCTTTATGAATGTTTTTTCTACAGTCTTGTGAATACAAGCTTTATAGAAAGTGTTACCGAGAAATTCACCACTCTTAGCTGCACAGGTGAAACCAGGTGACTGGGGTATTTGTGGCACTTGATTGACGTGCTTGCAGCCCTGATACCCATCAGCGCATCACACACACACACACAGCTGCCAGACACTGATATTGATAATGAATAGTTTGTGGGGGCTTTAGACAAGCAGCGGTTCTTGAATCTCCGTCCCAGTATTGAGGATAAAGCACTTCTCAGTCCCAGGGTTTTTGAGCAGAAAGCAGCTTATCTAACAGCTAATCAATAGCCTTGAAATCCACCCACATTGCCCCACAGGGCTGGCCGTGTGTGTGTGTGTGTGTGTGTGTGTGTGTGTGTGTATGTGTGTGTATGCGTATGTGTGGATGTTTATGTGTGTGTGTGTATGTGTGTGTATGTGTGTGTATGTGTGCGTTGTGTGTTTTGTGTGTGTGCGTGTGTGTCTGGATGGGTGTGTGTGTGTTTGCAGACCCATGGGGCTAGCCACAGCAAACACCTGTTGGAAAGTGGAAGCATTTCTGAGAGGGTAAACACACAAGGTTGATTTGAACTGTCGGAAGGCTGTGGGGGTTAACTGGGTGAATGTGTGGGCCTGCATTAGTGAATGTGTGTATGTCTGCAAGTGTGTGTGTGTGTATGTGTGTGTGTGTGTGTGTGTGTGTGTGTGTGTGTGTGTGTGTGTGTGTGTGTGTGTTAGGTGGCATTGGCTTTCTGATCGAGCTCTCAGGATTAAAGTATATCTCCCATCAGACGCCACTGCCCACAAGTGAACATTTTGCGCATCGTGAAGTTGTGAAGAAAAAAAATATATATAAAAATGGGTCAGCATTGAAAATCAATAGAGCATTTATTTCAGTCATAAAGTTTCAACTTTCCCATAAAATTCGCAGTTTGTGACTGCACAAACACTTCTTCTGAAAGGCCTTGTCATCCATAACGTAGATTCTCAGAGTTTGCTGAAACATTAGCAGACCCTTTTATACAAGATGAGGTAGTATATATTTGTACCACTTTATGGTATATTTGTACAACCTTTGTACAGTGGTGATAAAGAACTGGCTATCTCTCTCTCTCTCTGTGTCTTTCTCTCTCTCTATCTATCTATCTATCTATCTATCTATCTATCTATCTATCTATCTATCTATCAGCTATCAGTACCCCAGTCTGTCTCTTGTCTGTCCATTTGTCTGTCTGTCTGTCTGTCTGTCTGTCTGTCTATCTATCTATCTATCTATCTATCTATCTATCATATCTCAGTCTGTCTCTCTCTGTCTCTTTTCTGTCTGTTTGTCTGTCTGTCTCTCATTTGTCTGTCTGTCTGTCTGTCTGTCTGTCTGTCTGTCTGTCTCTCTCTCTCTCTGTCTCTGTCTCTGTCTCTCTCTCTCTCTCTGATATACACAGTTGTGTGTGAACTTATATGAGAAAGCTACAGTTTGTGTGTATTCTCCAACCAGCCTGTTGCACTCTGAGGTGTGTTTAGAGGCAAAAAGGTGCTATGGAGGACAGGGTGGAGTGGAGTGGGGTATGGGGGCTTTTATCAGTCACTAGGCCACCAGCACTGGCTCTCATGTGGGCTCTTAGGGGACGAGGGGGCTTAGAAGATGACCACTCCTCCAGCATGGCTTCCTGCACTGGCCACATATATCGCACATACGGTTACTCTCTACTACTGCACACACCATCGTCTCTCTCTCTTGTCTCTGTCTGTCTGTCTGTCTGTCTGTCTCTCTGTCTGTCTCTGTCTCTATCTTTCTTTCTTTCTCTCTCTCTCTCTCTCTCTTTCTCTGTCTTTGTTTATCTCTCTCTCTCTTTTTCTCTCTGTCTGTCACACACACACAAAGACTTTCTCTCTCTATTTCTCTCTCTTTGTTTCTCTCTCTCTCTTTCTCTCTCTCTCTGTCACACACACACAAATACTCTTTCTCTCTCTCTCTCTCTTTCTCTCTCTTTCTCGATCTCTCCCTCTCTCTCTGTCTTCACCCCTTCACCCCCACCCCCCCTGCAATGGCCATGTGCCTGCCCCCTAGGGTGTGCTCTCCGTGCTGCTGCTAATTGTTGTTTAGTGTGAGAGATCGCCCCCACATGCCTCCATCTGCCAAGGGCAGGGCCTCTCAACGCAGGTCAACCCAGGGTCATCCAGCAGTTTGGCTCTGGTGCTTGCCGTTCACACACACTCGCCCTCCCACACACACACACACACACACACACAAACACACACACACACACACACACACACATACACACACACACACACACACACACAAGCACATGCACTCCGACTGATGGAAAACACCGGAACTTATCTGTTGCTTTCCCTGTAGCTATTGTTTGTGACTGAGCGGCAGTAGAGTAGCTCTCGTGTTGGTGAGCTGCCATGGTGGATGGGGAACGGTTAAGTGTGGAGGCCTCTGGCTCTGTGGCTCTTGGATTGAGATAGCACTCTCTTCTTCTTGCCCTGTCTTGTCTTGTCTTCACATTTTTTGTTCCTCTTCTCTACTCTCTTCTACTATTCTCTCCTCCTGTTTCCATTTCTCTTCTCTTTTCTTCTCTTCTCTTCTCTTCTCTTCTCTTCTCTTCTCTTCTCTTCTCTAATCTACTCTTCTCTCCTGTCCTCTTCTCACCTCTTCTCTCCTCTCCTGTCATCTCCTCTCCTGCCCCGTCCTCTCCTCTTCTCTCCTCTTCTCTCCTCGACAGAACTATATTGAGATTTTTTTTTGAAATCTTTTTTTCCTCCTCTGCCTTTCTTTCCTTCCTGGCCATGAGAGGCTAGATGTGGAGGCCTCTGGCTCTGTGGCTCTTGGATTGAGATAGCACTCTCTTCTTTTTGCCCTGTCTTGTCTTCGCATTTCTTGTTCCTCTCCTCTCCTCTCCTCTTCTCTCCTCCTGTCTTCTCTTCTCTTTTCTTCTCTTCTCTTCTCTACTCTACTGTTCTCTCCTGTCCTCTCCTCTCCTCAACTGAATTAAGAAAACACTACTGCTTTCTCTGTCTCTTTAACCCTTCGTATTCTCTCTTGTCCTGTATTGAACTAGCACATGTTGTACATATTCGTGTCTGCTTTCATCTCTTCTCCCCGCTGTTCGTGCCGTATCGTGACTGCACTATTTTTCTCATGCCTCTGCTCAATGTCTGCTCTTCTCTCTCTCGCTCTCTCTCTCTCTCTCTCTCTCTCTCTCCCTCTCTATATTGAGATTTTTTTCTTAATCTTTTTTTTCTCCTCTGCTTTTCTTTCCATTCCTGGCATAGAGATAACACTCTTTTCTTTCTCCCTGTGTCCTCTCCGCAGTGAAGGAGAAAGAAGACCTTCCCACCGACGAGGAGTCAAAGAACCCCAACGAGGAGGAGACCTTCTGTGAATACAGGTGTGCTACACCCCCCCCCCATATGGCCCCCACATACGCCCCCACCCCTGGCCCCGGCCCCAACACAATGGCTCAGCTCTCTGTGATATGTTCTTAATTCAATATGTGCATTTCTCCCCCCCCCCCCCCCCCCCCCCTCATGCTCATTCTCTCTGTCTGTCCTTGAAAGCGGGCCACACGTGAGAGTGTGTTCTGGGGATCGTCACAGGCAGCAGAGCTCTGAGGAGCTAATGGACTAAGTCATTTCCCTTTCAGTGTAGGTGGCAAGCTTCGGCGCTTCGACTCTGACCCCCTCCTAGCGTACACCCCCAGCCCCCTCGCCCACCACACACACACACAACGCCCCCCCAACCCCCCACCCGACTTTCCCTTTCCTTGTGTGTGTATGTGTGTGTGTGTGGCATTTTAGCATAGCTATATGTCAGCCTAATTGTCTGTGTGCTATAGGTTTTGCCATAAAATACGGCCTGTGTGTGTGTGTGTTTGTGTGTGTGTGTGTGTGTGTGTGTGTGTGTGTGTGTGTGTGTGTGTGTGTGTGTGTGTTTGTGTGTGTTTGAGTGTGTTTGAATATGTGTGTGTGTGTGTTTGTGTGTGTTTGAGTGTGTTTGAATATGTGTGTGTGTGTGTTTATGTTTATGTATGGTGGTGTTTGTGCTTTCTTTGTGGTAGATCGACCGAAGGCCACTCTTATTGAGGCATTTGCTTCTAATGTGAATTAAAGATGTGACAGCAGCTTACAAGCAAGTACAGAGGAGGTTGGGCTGGGGTGGGGTTGGGTGGTAGTGCGGTGGGGGTGAGGGTGTGGGTTGGGGGGGTAGTGGTAGGGGTGCGGGTGGTGTGAGGGGGTGCAGAGCCATTTGATGCACCAGCCTCAGCGGAGGTTGGGTTGGGGTGGAGTGAGGGTGGGGGTTATGAGAAAGGGGTGTTGGGGGGGTAGAGATAGGGGTAGTGGTGGGCGGGGG
>CM059270.1:28594176-28596676 GCA_030347295.1 Setipinna tenuifilis | reverse complement strand
ACATGCACAGTCAGTAAACCCAAAGTTTCCTCTGTAGTCATAGATGCACACTCAGTAAACCCTGTTTTCCTTTCTACACATACATCCACACCCAGTAAACCCAAAGGTCCCTATCTAGTCATACATGCACAGTCAGTAAACCCAAAGGTCCCTCTCTAGTCATAGATGCACAGTCAGTAAGCCTCTTGGGCCTCTATCTAGTCATAAATGCACCCTGTGTCTAGCCATAGGTCCACACAGGCAGTCTCCTGCTTAGAGCGCCCCCCCATCAGTTTACTTCTATTTTCCAGGCAGAAATACAGTTTGTTGATGCTATCCTATCAATAAGGTGCGATCAGCGATGCTAATGGATATCCAGTTTAATTGTTTAAAAATATATATTATTATTATTTAAATGTTTAAAATGTTCTTAGCAGAGGCTTTTGTCCAACAGATGTAATCGTAATGCTTGAACCTAGGACTTAATAAAACATGCAAGAGATGCAGGTACTTTACCCTACCCTACCTCCAGCGCTCTCCAAGAAACTCCACATAATTGTTTCGGGGGACAGGGGGACAGGCTGCCACATGCTGTTTGTTTCTAGCACAGAAAGCCTGGGCTGCATAAGGACACCAGGTGTTTCAACAGTGTACTAAGGGAACAGAGAGAGCTGGAGGAGCATCGGATATTAGCTGTCTAGGTGAAAAAAAGTGTTACCTGCCCACAAAAACACATAAAATCGCTGATGGCACCTTTATAAAGGATGGCACTGCTGCTTCTGAGCAAATTGGCCATTTTGTACTTCTTTACTTTAACGTGTGCTTTACCACTGAGCTTCTTAGGGGTAGCTTATCATGACCGAACCCGCTGCCAGTGTCTGAAAATAAAACCCTCTTTCTGCCCTGTGTGTCAATCTTCATCTGTCAGTGACAACGATGAAAAGCCCTTGAAGGGGAGCTTGCATTCGCTGGACGGGGGCATCAAGATCGTGATGGGGGAGGACGACACCAGTCAGAGCGTGGACGACTACGACGACGAAGAAGAACAGTTCAACGAGGACGGCTCGTTTATCGGAGAGTACGCCGGACGAAGGTGCAGGGGCACCGCCGAGGGGAAGGCACCCACTTCCTCAGTCGTATGACCACTTCCTCTGTCGTATGACCACTTCCTGTGTCGTATGACCCCCGATATTGGAGTGGCGCCTCCGTCTCTCGTCTCTGCACACTCAGTTTGTAATATTGCTTCTTTACTTTGATGTGAATCTCTATTAGAGATGTCTAGAACAGATAGACTTCCAGCAAAGCTGAAGCTGGTTGATGGGTTCAGCCTTTGTAAAATTCCTTTGTGTTTTTTCGTGTGTGTGTGTGTGTGTGTGTGTGTGTGTATGTATGACAGGCAATCTGCCTGTTAATTTTTTTTTTTTGTGATTGTTAATAAATCCCACGATTTTATTACACATATTTCCTTATTTATATTTTTCCAAGTATAGTTACCGTAGTGATAAAAATACATTTTCTATAGAGAACTATTTTGTAAATGTAGAATAACTGTATCAGGAAGATGGTAATGCATGATGGATTAAATAAAAAAATAAAATAAAATAAAATAAAAAAACCCAGCAGAAGCTATGACACACACATATTCGTCCAGTGACAGAATAGGGACATTTGCTTATTTAGGCCATAGAGCAAACTCCGTAACAATGAAGTTGGACAAAACTTTAAAGCAGTGGTCCCCAATTATTTTTCACAGAGGGCGAAATTATGGACAGAAAGTAAGACTGAGGGCCAACAATTTGCCTTTGTTCAGACGTCACGTGGTGGCCCAAAAATTAGCCGGATCACTGCTTTAATGTGTCTGTTCAGTTTGGAAGTGACTGTTCAGTCACAAAAAAGCCTAAAAGATTTTGTTTTGTGAAACAACTTAGATTTCTTGCAGATTTCTGTTTGGGCCGTAACCACTCACTTTTAGTCATGTACGTTGTACGTCGTACGTCTTGTTATAGGCATCATCATATGGATAGTCTACATTTGATCAGTAGCTCAGATCAGTCCAATTTGTTTTTAGTCTCCTCACCTAAATGGGCTTTCAGAGTTGCACTTGTTTGTACATGTTGTACATAGGAAAAGTTTTATGCATTTCTAAAATCTGGACCTTTTATGTTCCTTTGAAATGTTTGAAAATCTTATTGTACTAAGTACTCAGGATTTTTTTTTTATTTTGCAGTTAGAACATCAAAGTAGAATGACAAAGTATTTCTTAAGTATGTAATAATAAAATGTAATGTGTATGTGCAGCATTTGGTTAAAAATGTTTGCTGATGTTAATAGTATATTAAAATATGCAAAATGGAAGCTCAAGTGCTGGTGCATTGCAGGGTCAGATGGTGAGAAGAAAAAGAAGAGAGCTAATCGATATTGAGGACATTGTTTACTTTGTGTCTTGTATATACTTGCAGGGTCATGTCTACCCATATTTGTTCATTCTGTGCCACACTGCTAGCCTTGCTGTTGAACCAAG
>CM059270.1:28574176-28579176 GCA_030347295.1 Setipinna tenuifilis | reverse complement strand
GTGTGTGTGTGTGTGCCTGTATCTGTGTGCGTGTGTCTGTATGTGTGTGTGTGTGTGTTCCTGGTGGTGTGTTCCTGTGCCAGAGCTGTGGCTCGTCGTGTAAGAACGTGAGGAAAAGAACACAGGAACGCCCACTACGCTCATGAAGCATACAGAGCTACAGTCCCACGCCACCACACAACCTTACAAACACACACAGGACACAGGAACCCTCACTACACTCGCAAAGCATACAAGGTGGCAGTCCCATGCCACCAAAGAATGTTACAAACACACACAGGACAAAGAAATGCCCACTACGCTCATAAGGCATACAAGGCAGCAGCCCCACCCATCACACGAAGTTACGAACACACACAGGACACAGGAACGCTCACTACGCACAGAGGCATACAAGGCGGCAGTCCCACGCCATCACACGACCAGTGCAGTGCTGCCAAGACAGCCAGTGCTACAGCTATGGGCCTGTTTCCTAGAAGTCCTCCGCTCCGCCGTCTCCGCTCCTCCACACACATCCTCAGACAGGCAGGCATGATTATTTTAACACTGCCAACTGGGCTAAGTGTGACTGGGGCACCCACAGGAGTGTGGCCACTTACTGCGTCAGCTGTGTGTGTGCGTGTATGTGCATGTGTGTGTGTGTGTGTGTGTGTGTGTGTGTCTGTATCTGTGTGTGGGTGTGTGTGTGTGTGTTTGCCGCTGACTGTAAATTTGATGTAAGGATGTCTCCCCTAGCTGTCTGAGTCTGTGCCAGAGCTGTGGCTTGTCGTGTAAGAACGTGAGGAAAAGAAGACCAGGAACGCCCACTACGCTCATGAAGCATACAGAGCTACAGTCCCACGTCACCACACGACCTTACAAACACACAGGACACAGGAGCACTCACTACGCTCATGAAGCATACAAGGTGGCAGTCCCACCCATCACACGACATTACAAACACACACAGGACACAGCAACACTCACTACACTCACAAAGCATACAACACTGCAGTCCCACGTCAACACACGACCAGTGCAAACACACACAGGACACAGGAACACTCACTACACTCACAAAGCATACATAGCAGCAGTCCCACGCCATCACACGACCAGTGCAGTGCTGCCAAGACAGCCAGTGCTACAGCTATGGGCCTGTTTCCTAGAAGTCCTCCGCTCCGCCGTCTCCGCACCTCCACACACATCCTCAGACAGGCAGGCATGATTATTTTAACACTGCCAACTGGGCTAAGTGTGACTGGGGCACCCACAGGAGTGTGGCCACTTACTGCGTCAGCTGTGTGTGTGTGTGCGTGTGTGTGTGTGCTTTCGTGCATGCATAAATGTGTGCATGTCTGTGTGTGTGTTTGTGTGTGTGCCTTCTTTATCCTATGAGGTTGGTTAATAATGTCTGTGTGTGTGTGTGTGTGTCTGCATGTGTGTGTGTGTGCATGTGTGTTTGTCTGTATTTGTGTGTGTGTGTGTGTGTCTGTGTGTATGTGTGTGCATCTGCATGTGTGTGTGTGTGTGTGTGTGTGTGTGTGTGTGTGTGTGTGTGTGTGGTTCTGAGCTGCTCAGGGTCTGCGTCTGCTGTCAGTCGTGTATGTGTATTGATTGCCTCTTCTCCCTACTCACACGAGGACAGGGGAGCGGCCATGTTTGACACCCCCATGTTTGCCCAACGTGTGTGTGTGTGTGTGTGTGTGTGCATGTGTGCGGGTGTGTATTTGTGTGTGCATGTTTGTCTGTATTTATGTGTGTGTGTGTGCATGTGTGTGTGGGTGTGTATTTGTGTGTGTATGTTTGTCTGTATTTTGTGTGTGTGTGTGTGTGTGTGTGTGTGTGTGTGTGTGTGTGTGCATATTTGACACCCCTGTGCCCCTCACGTGCCCGATGGGATGAGCATCAGAGGCAGAGGCAGAGGTAGTGGTGTGTGAGGTGTGAGGTGTGACCAGTCGTGTTCTTGCCAGATGACTTACCATGAATCTATTTTGCATCATCAAACGCTGTCCTCACTAATGGATGGACGTTTCCGCTCCGAATCTTAAAATAAAAATAGCACCAATTACCGTTGAAAAAAAGAAAAGAAAAACCTACCTGGCTAATTTATTGACTTTTGAGCACAACACATGAATAAGGTAACAGCTGCCCTTAGAAAGATTTGAAACAAGCACACTTTGTATTTCCTGCATTTTAGTTTAGATTTAGATTTACCTTCTTTCACCAGGGTTATCTGTGAGCTCATCCGTAGCATTTCTGTAAGGTAACACTCACCCTAGATTGCCCATCGTAAAGTGGTCGTTTCTCTTTTCTCTCTCTCTCTCTCTCTCTCTCTCTCTCTCTCTCTCTCTCTCTGTCTCTCTCTCTCCCCCTCTCTCTCCCTCTCTCTCTCTCTGTCTCCCTCTCTCTCATCAGCGCTCATAAATATGTCATGATTCCTAGATGGAGGAAGTGTGTAGGAAGACTCCACTTTTGTCCTTGATGACGTAAATGTGGGTTATAGCACGCCAGTGCTGAGCTGCTGGAGGTCTGGGGGGGTTGAGTGCTTCACTAACATCTAGACTAAAGAGGTTTTTGAGTCCGATTTTTTTTTTTAATATGTTACATAAACTATTCATGTCATCACTAAAAACGAGCTATAGATTTTTTTAATTTTGAGGACAGAACAGGAGACGATGTGTGTGCATTATTTCCAACAGTAGTAGAATACAGGGACAGTTTCTTTCCAACTGCATTGGCACTCATCCTTTGCAACATAACAGCTTTGTAGTGGAGATACAGTGTGAATCATCCCTTATAGTGACTTAATATGGTTGCAGAGCTCACAGTAAATATATCGTTAGCTTCATAGCATAATTGCCTAAGTCATTTTTTGGTCAAATTGAGATTTTTGCACAACTTTACTCCCCTACCACTTCTGCATCATCCCGTCTGTCTGCCTATGTCATTGGCCAATTACAACACTCATAAAAGTAAAAAAAAACATAGCTGCCTAAGTCATTTATTTGACTTAGGCAGTTTTACCATACAGTTTTTATACAATCAATTTGACTTAGGCAGATTATGTTTATGACTTAGGCAGTTTTACCATTGGACTTAGGCAGTTTTTATACAATCAATTTGACTTAGGCAGATTATGCCTATAACTTAGGCAGTTTTTCTGAGAATATAAAATAAACATTACATCTTCTCAGCCATTTTGCATACATCAAAACTGCCTAAGTCACTTTTATTTGATAAAAAAAAATGATGTTCGGTTTTGTTCTTTTTCCAAACTTTTTCTCACATCTACATGAATGTTCTGTGAAAATATCAATAAAAAATATGCATGTGATTTTTAGAAAATGTGTTTTTTCTTGTTTTCCAAAAACACAAAAAAATGACTTAGGCAATTATGCTATCAAGCTAACGATATGTAGGAGCAACACTCCGATATGAACCTTTCATCTCTTATCCAGTAAATTGACAGCACTATCCGTCTTCATCAGTGTCTACTCATTAAGTCTCAAAACCCATAATGTCCAGTACATTAAACTTGTTTCAGGCGTGGCTGGCTGGCTTTGGCTGTTCCTCGCGTCTTACAGTGTTACAGTAAAATTAACTGCACACTCATGAAATATTCAACATGGACCAAAAGAATTCAGAGCGAAAGAAAAACAAAGACCTCAGTAGGTAGGGTGTGAAGGGTAATTTCGGATTCAGGACGAGACCAATTCTTACCCCGAGTGCTACCAAGCAAGAGTGAAATAGGATAGAATAGGATACTGTACTATATGTCACTCAGAGATTGGCATAGAGAAGGAGACAAAGAAAGTGAGAATGAGAGAGAGAGGGGGAGAGAGAGAGGGGGAGAGAATGAGAGAGAGAGACAGAGAGAGAGGAAGGAGAGAGACAGAGAGATAGAGAAAGAAAGTTAAGAGAGCAAGAGAGAGAGAGAAAGAGAAAGAGAGAGAGAAAGAAAGACAGACAGACAGACAGTGAGAATTAAAGAGAGAGAGAGACAGAGAGAAAGAGAGAGAGAGAGAGAAAGAGAGAATATCAGACAGAATATTCCGGAAAGCTTTCTGAGGACTTTGGGCATGACTTTCTCTCTCTCTGCTTTATAGGCATTTGCACTCTGTGCAAGGCCTCGTCTAAAAGCTGTCTGTGACAATGGCTGCGCTTCTGTCTGTGGCATTTTTATTCAGATGGTGAGGAGGTCTTCGGTGAGGTGAATAGAGGAGCGCATCTGCTGTAGAGGCTAGATGTGTCTGTTAACGCAGCCACTCTACATTCAAAATGTGAAGCCTGAAAATGTGTGTGTGTGTGTGTGTGTGTGTGTGTGTGGGTGTGTGTTGCTGTGTGTGTGTGTGTGTGTGTGTGTGTGTGTGTGTGTGTGTGTGTGTGTGTGTGTGTGTGTGTGTCTGTGTTTCTGCTCCTGTGTGTGTGTGTGTGTGTGTTTATGTGTGTGTGTGTTGTGTGTGTGTGTTGTGTGTGTGTGTGCGTGTGTGTGTGTGTGTGTGCGAGTGTGTTGTGTATTAGTGTCTAAATACACATTCATACTTAATTGGGAATATTACAAAGCCCCCACAAACTAAACAGATACTGTAAATTGATGAAGGGCATAATTTGGGTTATTCATGTCTTGATTTGCATAATGGGCAAAAAACCTGGAGTTATTATATCTAGGTAAATAAATTGTGGCAAATAGACATCCATCTTAAAATTAAAAAAAAAACCTTTTTCTCTCTCTCTCTCTCAGCACCGCAATAACAAATGTGAGCAGTAATGACCTTGAATGAAATTACTGATAGACTTTTTCTATGGTGCACAGGTACTACCTTTTAATTATGAGCGCAAATACTTATCCTGCAGCAAAACGCATTTAATCACCCTCCTCTAAAAGTTGTAATAAAATGCCTGTGCAGTAGTTCTGTCTATGGCTCTCACAGGCCCTGTGTGCAAATGGACTGAGGAAAACTTATACGGCAGGTTATTTAAAAAGGAATCGTGATACTAAAAGTATCATATCATATTGT
>CM059270.1:28566676-28571676 GCA_030347295.1 Setipinna tenuifilis | reverse complement strand
ACCTTTCCTGAGTTGCGAGGTGTTAGAGTGTTAGAGACATGAACTAAGTGAGAGGCTTTGTTCAAATATCTAAATATTTTATTAAAAAGGGCTGAGCGCATATTATTAGCCAAAGAATGTCATTAATTCACACAATCTCCATTTATTTCAAGTTATAATTATCCGCAGATTATAAATTGCTTAGGCCCTGGAACCAATTTCATTCTGAAATGTGAGAAAATCTAGGTGCTATGGCCAGTGGACAAATTGTCATTATTTAATTATCAATTATCTATTGCATACAGATTACACCAGAAAAAATGTTCACACTTCCCGTGGATATGCTGGTATTAAGGTGAGATTTTAGTGTTCTGTATTTCACTGTCTTGAGAGGGAGGAAGAATAGTCCAGCTTGCACTGATAATTATCTCATTTGAATCAATATTTTACTGTAGACATTTCCTTTGTGAGCCCCTACAAAATTATTCCATTCGTAAAGTATTCAAAGAGAGGAGATTAATTTAATTCTGAATAATAGGAAAAGACTAATATCTTAATTGATATCAAAACACTGTCAGAGGGTTAATGTAATCAGTTTCTTCAAAAAGTGAAAAAAAAAAAATCAGAGAGTAATGCCCGGACTAAATATTTTGAAATATAAAACAGTTTGATCTGGTCAATTGATTTATTAAATTCTGGATAGAAAGCTTTGTGCCTAAGGCCAATTAATGGTATTAATGGTCATAGTGATGTATTCTCTTCCAGCCTCAGTCACGTCATCTTGCTGAATTGACGGCTGTCCTTTTCTTTATTTTATGAGGAATATTCTTTATTCAAAGTCCTTTATATCCAGTGGTGTAGTGCTCAAGGGCAAGCTGAGTAAACCATGTAAACCTTGGACATTATTGATCATACAAAGGTGAGCAAATGCTGTTTTGTCATTTTTGCATAAAATTGTGTTTACAGGTGTTCAGCCTCACTACCCTACTACTGCTCTACCACAACGCATTAAAGAAGCTGAGTCCATTGATGCCTTCAAGCAGCAACTCAAGACACACCTATTTAACCTTGCCTATACCTAACGGCCCTACCAAGGACCCGCCATCCCCAAGCACCCAGACCGACAACAGTCATGCAACGGACCCCTCACCCCAAAGTCCACCTTCCCCCCTCCACCAAAACCCAAAACAGACCTACAACAGCCACAATAACTGTTCCAACCCACGAGCAGTCTGAAAGCAGTTACCTGTACTGATTCACCCAATAGACAACCCGACTACAATCCCACCTCCCAGTCTGCCTGAGGTTTCTTCCTTTTTTACTTTATTTATACAAACCACACGCAATTCAGGGGTTTTTTTTCCTCATCCCTGTCGCCCCTATGGACACAAGCAGGAACTGTCAATGCTGCCTGAATGACTTTTCCCTGCGTCATCAAGATGCAACAAATGCTTTTTACCTGCGTTCACGCAAGAGCCCGCATCAACGGGGCATTGCGTTGTTGTGACATTGCATTGTTGTGTCACGCAAGAGCCTGCATCAACCAGGCATTGCATTGTTGTGACATTGCATCGTTGTGTCACGCAAGAGCCCACATTAACGGGGCACTGCGCCATTTTGTTATTGTGTTCAACTACTCCGATGCCATTGGACTGCAAGAAATGTTCTCTTGTTGTGACCTTGCCAAACTGTAAAGCACTTAGAGCTGCATTTTGTATGTATGAATTGTGCTATACAAGTAAAGATTATTATTATTATTATTATTATTATTATTATTATTATTATTACCCTGGTGGTTACTTCATTCAGGTTGTATGTGATTCACACATGCCCTTGTGTCTATTATGTAAGGTTAATAATGGCCAGTGAGGTGACCAGTTTCGTGGAAATAATGGTGAGGTGGAGGCGAAGAACTGTGAGGGGAAGCAAAGTGGAGTTGCCTCCACCAAGCCATTTTTGATGAGTACTTAGAAACACAGTGCAGCCAGGGTGCACCTCAAGCAGTATGCGAACACAACACAACACAACATAACAAGGCCTCTTCTAGGAAATACAAGTAGGATTCTGGTTTCCGGCTGAGTCGAAGTATGAAAGAGAAAGAAAGAGAGAGAGAGAGAGAGAAACAGTTGAAAGAATGTAGAGAAAGACAAAAAGTGAGAGTAAAAGAGAACAGAGAGATGGGGAGGGAGGGAGCGAGGGAGGGCGGGAAAGAGAGAGAGTGAGAGGGTAAAGGAGGGGAAGGGTGCGATTTGGGGGGCGGCGCGGGGGTTGCATGTGGATGTAGGGCAAGAAGAGTTCAATTTCACAGAACCCCCAATTTCATTCATGAAATATTCATCTCCACTACGAAACGCACAAAAGTTCTGGATGATTTATAATCTCAAGGGAATGGTAATACACTACCCCGCACGCCCCCCCTGTGCCAGGCAGGAGTACAGTGTGTGAGGAGATTAGGCCCCTCACTTTGAAACTCAAACAGGAGCACAGTGTTATGATTACCAAGGCGCCTACCAGCCTCTTGTCTCCCGCTCTCTCTCTCTCTCTCTCTCTCTCTCTCTCCCTCTCTCTCTCTCTCTCTCCTTTCAGTGTAACACAGCTCCCTACCCACTCTGATCTTCTCTTCCCTGGTGTCCGTTTAAGCAGCCGCAGCCATTCCTGAAAAGCCTGAGAATGTGATAATGGGTTCTGATAAGGATGTTACACCTCCGATTTTGCATTCATTGTGTGAAAATGAGATGGCCATTTTATTTCATTCATTTTTTTTGTATTCTTATTTTCTCCCTCCAAAGGAAAAGGAAGGTCATTGTCAAAGAAGAGGAAATGAAAATACATACAGAGTGTCATTTTGTGCGGAGAACAAGATAGAGAAGAGAAAGAAAATAGGGACAAGAAAAGAAAAAAAGAAGAGAGAAGAAAAAGAAAGACCTGAAGGAACAAAAGGAAAGCAAGAAGACTGGCATCTCCCTCCCTGCTGCCAGAGCTGAAGTGAGTGGGTGCCGCTATCCGTGGTGCTGAAGTCAGTGAGTGAATGCTGCTGCTGTCCGTGGTCCTGAAGTCTGTACATCTCTGCCTATCTATCTATCCCGCACATCATCTGAATGCTGCGAGTGTTTGTTACTTTAAGAACATGCACTTCCCTCAGGGCTAGAGGAGCTCAGTATGCAGCATGTCATTAGTGAGGCTGTCAGTCAGGGAAGAACAGCTGCACTGAAGATGCAACCCCTTGCCTACTAAAAAACCACGCCTGCACACACTCGCACATATAAATTCACCCACAGAGAGAGAAACACACACACACACACACGTTACAACCACACACACACGCACAAACATACACATACATACACATTCAGCACACGCACACACATGCACATTAAACATTATAGACACACACACAAAAGAACAGTCAGTGAATAAGGAAGAGAGAGAGATATGCAGAGAAAGAGAGAGACAGACAGAGATAGAGATAGAGCAAGAGAGAGTAAAAGAGAGAGACAGACAGACAACTAGAGTGTGAGAGAGAGAGAGACAGAGACAGATAGACAGACAGACAGAGAGGAAGAGACAGAGAGAGAGAGGCAGAGAGGGAGACAGACAGAGAGAGAGAGAGAGAGGCAGAGAGGAAGAGACAGAGAGAGAGAGGCAGAGAGGGTGAGAGAGAGAGAGAGAGAGAGAGTAACAAAGAGCCACAGTGAAGCACTAGAGAGTGGGTGTGAGGAAGAACAAAGGCACTCATGACTTAACCCTTGAGGCAGACGTGACCTAACCCCTTTTAACAACACAAGAAACACATTCAGCTTCCCACTAATGTGCCTTCTCCACATGTGTGACCCATACATGTTCCCATGGTTAATTCATACCCAGACACACAGCACAGCCAGGCTCATGTCAGCCTGACCCAGGATACAGTAGGTTGGCTAACACGCTTGACTTTCAGTACATCACTGGCACTGACCTCACTTGCTCTTCAGATGTTTCCTAAGGTACTGTAGTCTTGTGTCTGACGAAGCGCTGCCTAACATCAAGGCCATGTGACCTCAGCCCTAGCTGCGTTACTGATGACAGACAGGCACAGGCACCCCCCAACACACACACACACACACACACACACACACACACACACACACACACACACACACACACACCACCCCTGGGGAAGCAGGCCCCCATGGACTCTGTGCAGTCTTTCAGAAGAGGGCTCATCAGGTGCCCAACACACTCAAGATCAGACAAGCCATGATTAACCCCAGGATTAGGAGCGAAGCCCCAGATATTAGTGAAAATAGACAGGGGGAGATAGAGAAAGAGGGAGAGAGAGAGAGGGGGATAGAGAAAGAGAGAGAGAGAGGTTTAAGAAAAGAAAGAGAGAATAGGGTTGGAAATAAAGAGAGACCAGCTTTGTGTATTAGTTTGTTTATGCGTTTCTGCTTTGTTTGTGTGTGTGTGTGTGTGTGTGTGTGTGTGTGTGTGTGTGTGTGTGTGTGTGTGTTTATGTGTGTGTGTGTTTATGTGTGTGTGTGTGTGTGTTTGTGTGTGTGTGTGTGTGTGTGTGTGTGTGTGTGTGTGTGTGTGTGTGTGTGTATGGGTGGGTGTGGGCGGGTATGTGGGGTATATATTGCCTATGCTACCAGTGTGAAAATGTGAGGGCATGAATAAAGGAGACAGTGGGAGGGAGTGAAACTGTGAAAGAAACAAATAAATAAATAAATAAAGATACAAAGGGCTTAAAGCAGAAATGCAGAGTATGCCATTCCTATGTTGAAAGGTAACAGAGGAACAAAAAAAGGAAAAAGGCAAAAGGACCAATAGAAAGTTAAAGGGTGACATTGTTGCACTGCAGGTAAGTGACACAGGGAGGGAGAGGGGAGTCAAGAGAGAGAGAAAGAGAGAGAGAGAAAAAGAGAGAGAGAGAGAGAAAAAGAGAGAGAAAGAGAGAGAGAGAAAAAGAGAGAGAGAGAAAGAGAGAGAGCGAGAGAAAGAGAGAGAGAAAGAAAGAAAGACAGACAGACACAGAAAGAGAG
>CM059270.1:28559176-28561676 GCA_030347295.1 Setipinna tenuifilis | reverse complement strand
CTTAACAATACTGTAATAACAAGTGGTAATAACTTAGTACTGTACTTAATTTCCTTTTGTACAGAGGGTCTGGCTGTGCTGTGTTGAGAAACGTTTTCTTCCGGATGGTGTAGAATCTGCTGAAGTTTAAAATGATTGAATCTGCCTTTACCCAATCGCTAACGTCTGGTCATTTTCAGCTGTAGTGTTTGATCTTGCATGCCTATTGTAAGCAATAGTTTGACCAGTTGTTTAAATTGACCAGTTACTGTAAATACCATTTAAGAATAAAAATGAGACAAAATACAACACACAAAATAAAACAAAACACATAAAACCAAACCAAAGAGACAACAATAACACTAAGACTACTGTACATTGACGACAAGAGACAGTAACAAAATTGTAACTAGACTGCATTCCCGTAGAAAATGCAAAAAGTGTGCTTGCAAATATGCGTGCCAACATTTCGCCATTCATTTTCAATGGGCCAAAAAGTTGCAGAAAAACGACAATAACGGACAAACAACAAGAGGTACGGTATACCGAAATGTAGGCGGTCATGTCCAAACCGGGCCAGTCGTTTTAGAGTTGGAATGGTGTCTCTATCTCCAAAGCCTGAGGACTAGTAGCGTCTTCAAGATCTGGTCTAGGAGAATAATAATAAACGGGGAGATAACAATAAGTGTGCAAGCACACTTAACTAGACACTAAACATAGCTTGCGTTTCTTCCTGCTAAAGGCTTCAAAGAGTAAACTCAAAAAACTAGTTTACAATGCGTGTACAACACTCGTCACAGAACACAGTACTTCAGAGCAGTGACAATGCTTTGAGAAATTTGAGAAGTTGACTCTTGTAATCTCCAAACCCACACACTGCCTATTTTGTCAGTGCTGTTTGTGAAGGTCTTCCTATTTTGACCTTGTCACACAGAATTAGTGCTACAGTACAATTTCTGTTATTCACTGGCAAAGAGAAAACCTTCACCTACACTAAAAACAGTATACAATTGACAGTGAGTGAGCTTTTGAAGAAAGAATGCTCACGACGTATCCATGAGTAGCGACCTTGGGTCAAGGTAAATTTGGTTACATTCAAGCAGACACAATATGGCTTTCTTTGCTAATACCAACACCCCCATGTCTCACAAATTGCCATTTCACCCATCTACTGATTAAGGTTCTGTATTGTTTGCAGAACACGAATAATTTCGTGGTTAGCCCTGGAAAACTGTTCAGAAATATTTTTCCTTTAAGTCAGGTTTTGTGTTTGCAAGGCCTTGAATGAGAGCCTTTTTGGATGGAATAGCAAGTGTGTGTGTGTGTGTGTGTGTGTGTGTGTGTGTGTGTGTGTATGTTTGCCTGACTGACTGACTGTGCCCAGCTGATACACAAGGTTAATAATCAAAGTTGCACAAAAGATTTTATTTTTCGCACAGATTTTCCCACACCTACATTACTGACAAAAATAAGAAGTCTCCTTCTACTAAAAGTGGTTTTGGGTGAATGTGCCTGCATGCTAAATAAATAAATAGACATAAGTGCATCGATTTTCAGACAGCGCATCGGAAATGCCTGATGCCTGCTCTCAGTTGCATCCTTTCCCACTTCTGTTGAACGCTGTTGAGGCGTAGCATGTACACATCGCACTTACACACACCAAGTAAAGAACCGCCGGAAAGATGCACAACACAAACAAGGATGCCGATACACTAGAGTCGTGACAGACATAAATATGGTGTATCATGCCTGACAAGTGTGATGGATTTGCGCGTGCAGGAACATGAGAAGCATATTCAAACGTATGGGTCATTAGCTTTGGCAAGCCTTCTGGCCCTTGGGCTCTGCTGTTGCCTTCTCTCTTACTAATCTGCATGGGTAGAATCTCAACTCTTTAAAACGCATTGTATTTTACACTTATGGCATACATACACACTTACACACTCACAGACACGCACAAACATACACATACACACACAGACACACATATACACAGACACACACGTGTACACAAACATACACAGACACACACAGAGACAGACAGACAGACACACACACACACACACACATACACACTCATCCATGAAACAAACTTTTTTTTTCCCTTCACACTAGAGAGCGGGTGGCCTGTTGCTTCTGCAGAGCCTTAGAGAGGAGATGACTTCATACCATGAAACACAGTCAGAACAACAGGTACAGTATACCCCACCCCAGAAGGTCTATTCGGACACACCACAGTGTACTGCACACAGACACACAACAGGTACAATATACCCTACCCCACAGCAGGTCTGTTCAGACCCACCACAGTGTACTACACACAGTCTGCTCTCACATGCGGACATGAGACGGACACAGATGGACCGAGAGCGAGGAGTGAGAGGTGACAGACAGAGTGTGTGTGTGAGTGTGTGTGTGAGTAGCAAAAGCAAGTCTATTAGCGGACGACTGGTGAGAAACATTTCAACAACGCAAAATTAGTTTTAAAGTACATGTTATAGCTTCACTTACTGAAACCAAA
>CM059270.1:28544176-28556676 GCA_030347295.1 Setipinna tenuifilis | reverse complement strand
AGAGTGTGTGTTTGTGTGTGTGTGTGTGAAAGAGAGAGAGAGAGAGAGAGAGAAAGACCCTTGACATTTAAAATCCCCTTTTTGACCCATTACATGGTCCAGGCGTCCACTACATGAGCCAACACCTCAACTCAACAACTCAACTAGTGCTTAGAACATTCCTACCCGAGAAAGAGAGAAAGAGAGAGAGTATGTTCATGTGTGAGAGAGAGAGAGAGAGTGTGTGTGTGTGTGTGTGTGTGTGTGTGTGTGTGCCTGTGTGTCTGTGTGTGTATGTGTGTGTGTGTTTGTAAGTGTGTGAGAGAGACAGAGCGAGAGACAGACAGAAAGAGAGAGAGAGTGTGTGTTTGTGAGTGTGCGTGTGTGTGTGTGTGAGAGAGAGAGTGAGAGACAGAGACAGAGACAGGAAGAAGGAGAGAGACTATGTGCATGAAGGGGAGAGAGACAGACAGAAAAAAGAGAGAGAGAGGAAAGGAGAGAGTATATGTGCATGTTTGCGTATGTGGATGTGTGTGTGTGTGTGTGTGCGTATGTGGATGTGTGCGTATATGGATGTGTGCTCTGCTCACGCACTTGGAGACTCCCACCATGGAACTAAGGCTCCTCCGTCATCATTAGCAGACCCACAACCAGCTGGAACAGGAACAGGAAAGCGAGTCTGTCAGAGCTGTGTCTCCACACCTCCTCCTGTCTCTGCCCTTGCTGAGGTGCAGCTACACAAACAGTACAGAGGAGCACAATGACTGCAGTGTAGTTTAACATGCACGGTAATGTAGGGTAACAGCACATTGCATTTAGCACAGTGGTTCTTAACCTTGTTTTGAGGTACCGAACCCCACCAGTTTCATATGCTCATTCACCGAACCCTTCTTTAGTAAAAAATAAAATGTGATTTTTTTTACTGGTGCACAAAATGAACCATGCATTAACATCACCTTTGACATGATGAGTCATGTGTATCTTGACCTCTGCGGCGGAGGCTCCGCTGAACCCCTGAGACCGACTCACCGAACCCCTAGGGTTCGATCGAACCCAGGTTAAGAACCACTGATTTAGCATGAGAATGAGGGGTTGGGGAACAGTTAAGCATATTTATTTATTTTTATTTTGATTATTACAGCTTTATTTTGACAGGAAAGTAGAGAGACAGACAGGTAACGAGTGGCAGACAGAGTTGGGGAAAGATTGGAAAAAAATGACCTTGGGTAGGATTTGAACCCGGGGTCCCGAATACATGGTAAGTCATGGCATAGGGATAAAGCCAATTGTGCCACAGCCCTCGTGTAAGCAGAGCTTTTGCACACATTTGCTGTTATGTTCTGCTGTACTGACTAAAAGAGAGAGCCTAAATCCTACAAGGTTGGATTGTATGTTTTGTCCAATTTGCACTTTCACCACCACATGAATTTCCTTCCTGGGATAACACAGTTGACGTCGACTTTGACCTTTACTGGTATGAGATGCAATTATTTCCACAGATATGACAGAGCAATGCTCAGCGGTCAATAAATTAATTCAGGAAAATAATATTAGTCCTGAGCTTGTGCAATGGAAGTGGTATGCATAGCTTCTACATTGACAGGCTAAGCATGAAGTCCATGGGAGCTCCCACTCTGCCGTGTAGTAGCTGGGGACAGTCTTGGGGTGAGGTGACAAGGGAGTTTGTAACTGGGCTCAGCATTGCTACCGGAGAAAGAGCTCAATACAGCAGTGCCAGACCCTATGTAAAGAACAAAGTGAAGTACAAGGAGCTGGTTTACAGCATTGCTAACGTACACCTGTACAGTGTTGCTTCATTACTAATGGCAGCCTGTAGCCTGGGCCCGCCCATACTGCCTGTCACACTCAGTGGCGGTCCTATAGTGTTTTACGCCCCAGGCGAGACCACCTCTCAGCACCATCCCGCCCCCCCAAGGCAGAGAGACGCGCCCTCTGTGCATGGCAAAATCTGGAACCAATGAGAAACGAACACTATGCATACATCATCGGAATCAGTGGTCTGATTGGTTGTACTGTAGCTCTGTCCAGTAATAGTACACAGAGGCATTTAAAAGACGCCCGTTGATCCCGCCTCTGAGAACTTTCTGTCGAGCTTGGTGCGACAGCCAGCCGGCCAGGCAAGGCCAGGCAGCCTGTTTCTTTTAATGCCCCAACTTCTCCGCCTATTCTCAGTTCTTCCTGGTCCGTAAAAATCTGGAACCAATGAGAAACTAACGCTATGCATACATCGTCGGAATTCATCAGTGATCTGATTGGTCCTACTGTAGCTCTGTCTAGTAGTACACAGAGGCATTTAAAAGACACTTCCTGTCGAGCTTGGTGCGACAGCCAGGCAGCCAGGCAGCCAGGCATCCAGGCGAGGCAGCCGGTTTCTTTTCATGCCCCATTCCTGAGTGCTCTCCACGGAAGTCAGCTCACCCTTGTTAAGGTAAAAGCATTGAGATTAATCATGTCAAAAATCAATATCATGAAAGAAGCCTGCAGGACATTTCTAAGTGTACTACTGAGCGAACGAAGCCTAATGGAGCTGTTCCGTCTTTCAAGCCCTGTGAGGAAATTCACAAATCATTCAGTCTCATCTAAGTCATCCAAAGCATTACTAGAGGCAGGTCGGTGGGTTTCTCTTGGCAGTGAAGTGTGCCTTTACAGAGGGCAGGCCACTGAGTTTGGCATAGGTCCGGCCACTTCTCTCTGTTGTTCAGGTCATATAAGGACCTGAGTCTCACTCTTGCAACGCAGGGGAGACGGGGCCTCTGAATTACGCCACAACAGTCTGATTGATCTCATGCAAAAACCTAGAAAGGTTTTTGTTTTTTTTTGTTTTTTTTTTTTCATCTGCTCACCTCTTTTTGACTCCCTCCTATTTTGTCAGATTGTTCTGTGATTACTTTTTTAATCACTTCTGCCAATTTTTGTTATATATATATATATATATATATATATATATATACATATATATACTGTATATATGTATATGTACCTTAACACTGATTGACTTTAATACTAATAGAGGTTGCATTCACTATATCTGTCCTGTAATTAGTGGCATATAGACTGTTAATTAACAGCTAAACTAACCAACATGTGTGTGAAGTGAATGACTGCTAACAAGTGTATTTCTGTATTTTAGTTGTTTCATTGCCATTGCGGACCCAGGACAGTGGAGTGAAGATTATATTTCATTGTCAGGTAGGTATTGTTGTCATTGTTGTTCTTGTTGCCCAGTTGTCTTGCCCACGCAAGTGTTGTTTCATTGCCATTGTGTACCCAGGAGGGTGGAGTGACTATTCTCTTGTATTGTCAGATTGTCATCATTAAAACCGTCAACTGGGGATTCTCGCCTTGTCATTGATTCTACACAACACAGGTCTTGACTGCTGCTTTGGCAAGAGCAGCATTTTATCGCAAATGTTATCTTTCGCCTGCTCCCCTCAAAGCGAAATGTGTTTTTGTAAAATCCCTGTTCTCCTCTGTGTGTGTGTGTGTGTGTGTGTGTGTGTGTGTGTGTGTGTGTGTGTGTGTGTGTGTGTGTGTGTGTGTGCGTGTGTTTATCATTTGAAACAGGTCACATTTGCCATTGATGTGTGGCTGCTTGCTTGGCGAGTTTAAGATGAATGGCAGTGATTAAGGGCCTTTCAAAACACCAGAAAAAAAGAACGCAACTTTGGGAAAGTATGTGGCATGAAAAATGTCCCCTGTTGCCTGTTTATAAATGATAAGGCAGCAGGTTTTGTGTGCCGCTTGATCTGAGGTTACTGGAAATGTTTCGCTAAAGCTGGAAGGTCACTTTGCCCCCCGCCGTGTAGTTATATTCATCATGTATTTGGGATTTCGTTGGCCGAGTGGTTGTGAAAGACTTTCTGAAAGAACCACTCTTACACTAAGTCTGTGCGGTTGTCTAAACTGAGGTATTGAAATAAAAAGGGCTATGACTAAAGAATGGTTGGATAGAGCAAGGAGGTCAGACCAAAGTCAAAGCAAGTGTGGTTTTTCAATAGTGGTGTTAATATATATTTTTATTCCTGGAGCCCAAAGCTTAGAGGAAAACTTTGTTGCTCATCTTATTAGATGTAAGTTTGTGTTGTAGTCAAAACGCAGCTATTGTAATAAAATCTTCAATAGCAGACTTAGCATCCAGATGTATAATGCATCGAGATCAGTTGGCATTTAAGGAATTCTACATTAAATAATAGTCATATGAAACAGAATGCCTTTGCCTTTTTCTAATGCTCAATTCTTCTTTTTTTTTGTTCAGCATCACAAATTCACACATTATTTACAATTTTTGATTTCAGATGTCGCCATACTGTACCTGTACTGTATTTTGTTTGTAAGGATATATTTTACAAAGTTTCAGTGTATTTTAGACAATTTCCACCCATTTAACATTCTAAAATGTAAGGTTAGATTTGCAGGCTAGGCTTGCTTGCTGGCTTTCTTTCTTTCTTGCTTTCAGTCTTTCTTTCTTTCTTTCTTTATGTCTTTCTTTCTTTCTTTCCTTCCTTCCTTCCTTTCTACCTCAGAACAGAGCACATGTTGAACATCTGTAGATTTACATAAAACTCTCTAAACGGAAGTTACAGTAGTCAGCAGCTGCACCAGCCAAGGAGAATACTGTCCAATCCCACTCCAGGATCTCAAGGTATCAGGGATTGACCCTGATAATAAAAAACCCTACTTGAACTGATGCACAGGCTTACTTACTTACTTACTTACTGACATCCGACCCAGGAGCAGATGCACAAACAATAGCTGAAATCTGGGACAGCCAGATAAGGACAGTGTCCCACTCGTGACCTGCAGAGAGATGGAGCAGAGGGCCAGAGTTACAGAGTTAGAGACTCCCCAGATGATTATTATGCCACAGACTATGAGGCCCATTGTCCTGGCACTGTACTGGGACCTGTAGCTGTGAAATCAACAGATTGGCGTGACACATATGCATGTGTGGAAGCCTTTTAGAAAGCCGCAGTAAGCTACATTCTGACCTGCATCAGCCATCCATGCAGAGGAGAATGAGCTTGTGCTGTAGCTTTATAGAAGAGACAAGGACTTTTAACACACACACAAGATTTTTTTCAGTTGAAACATGAACAATCCTTTCACTTGCACTGCAATTACTATACACTTGTGTGTGATACACATGAGTGCATCATGTGAGGTTTTTTTTTCATATTTTTAAATTTATCCTCTGAGACATTTGTGTTGTATTGTTGTGTATTGTGTTGAGACAAGGACTTCTAACACACACAAACTACAAACATGAGGAATTCTTTCATTTGAAACATGAAAAAGTCTTTCATTTGTACTGCAGTTAGTGTAGTCAAGTCAAGTTTATTTGTATAGCGCATTTTATACACAAAGGCAGTTCAATGTGCTTAACAACAGTAAAAGCAAAGAACAATATAAAAGCATAAAAGATAAAATAAGTGTAAAATAAGTATAAGAGATACACTTGAGTACACACATGAGTGCATCATGTGTTGAGTGAGTCTGTATTGTATTGTATTGTACTGTATTGTGCTGTGCTGTTCTGTATTGCACTGTATTGTTACACACTGCACTGCACTGTACTGTGTTATCAGCATGCTGTATTGTGCGTTATCCATAAGTGTCCTATTGTAACCTGTATGCTGCCTTTGTGTGTGTTTGTGTGTGTGTGTGTGTGTGTGTGTGTACTGTATTATCAGCATGCTGTATTGTGTGTTATCCATAAGTGTCCTACTGTAACCTGTATGTTGCCTTTCATGCTGTTCATGTATGAGGGACTGACTATGTTAAGCACTTGACCACAACCTTATGTCCCTTTGTGGGATAATAAACAAACAGACCCAAGCTGACTTGACCTAGTACATATCCTACTTGTGGTCACACTGGCCTAGCGAAATACATGTCTCACACAAAGGGAGTTTGCCAGCTACTGTATGTCCAAGCAGATGTAGCACAGAGCATGTGGAAAGCTGCATGTTTGTGCATAGTATAAGACTTTACCCTTTTCTCGTTTTCTGTTCACAATTTCAGTATATTTTTCTAAAAAAAAAAAATCAAACCAGAGTAAAGTTGATGTCTCCATTTCTTTCTTTCTTTCTTTCTTTCTTTCTTTCTTTCTTTCTTTCTTTCTTCTCTTTTGGGGCACACATTTCCACACACTATGGTCAGCCTCTGTTACTCTGCTATATACTACTGATGAGTAATGCACAGCATACAGTACATACAGCACATACATTCAATGTGGCATTCATACATTCAATGTACATACATTCAATGTGGCTGTAGCTGGAGGTCAGGCCTGGTTTCTTCATGGACGTGCACATTTTAGAGATTTTAGAGTGCTTTTACTGAATACATATCTGAGAGTTCACAGCAGATAACAAAACTTGCATTTCTGAAACAATTACTTTAATTAATCCCAGGAAAATAACATATTCATGCTGAACTGGAAGATGTGCCTGCACCCGCGCTGCGCTGTGCTTCATGCACTAATACATTCAGACAGGCGAAGTGTGGAGAGGGTGAAAGGGAGTGCCCCCAATTACTGTAAGTGAACGTTGATTCTCTCTCATTATGGAAGTGACTTCCCTTAATTCAAGCCTCCATGTTTGTGTCCTTGAATGACTTATTTAATTATACTGAGAAGCCTTTTTCTTTTCTTTTGTTCCTGGTACATTATGTTCCCTGTACCCACGAAGAGAAATTATGGGGGAGGTGGGGGTGGTGGGGGAGGGAGTCCTGAAAATGCTATTTGCCCATGTTAATTAGTGTAAGATAGTGTGTGTGTGTGTGTGTGGGTGCGTGTGTGTGTGTGTGTGAGTGTGTGTGTGTGTGTGTGTGTGTGTGTGTGTGTGTGGGTGGATGGGTGTGTGTACGTATATGTTTTAGCACCACTGACCTTTTATTAGACTTTGGAAAGTAACACACTAAGTGTACTGTACAAAGTGATGGTGCGCTGTACTGGATGTTTTGCAAAGTAAGCATTGAAATAAAATGTGTTGGTTTGCATAGCGCTATACAGTATGGCCTTGGCACCTACACATGCTGCAAATGCTTCAAAGTGTACCGTGAATGGGAATGAGAAAAAAAACTGCATACACAAGCAAGCAGTGGAAATGTGTAGGGGAGTGGGCCCGCCCCTGTGAAATCTTAAAAAGATTACTCTATCTCTTTAATATTTTATGCGCGAAACAGCATTTGGGTAATTGATGCAAGGCCTTTAATATATGAGCTAGAGAGAGGCCAGGACACAGCTGGACACTTTAGATGGTATTCCCTGGTGGAGCCATAACCAGGAAGAGCATCAGATAAAATGCAAAATTATACGTGGAGAGGAGCGGAGAAGGAGCGGAGTGGAGCGAGCTCGCAGCTCGCAGCATCTCGCAAACATGATCTCCTTTTTGGAACAGTGAAGGGAGTCGTCGACCTACCAGTTGCAACAAGAACAGCAACATCCCTCCCTATCTTTAAAAAGCTTGTAAAAACCCTTCTCTTCCGAGATTGCTTCCCTCCCTAACAAAACTAATATAACTAACAAACACTAATCTAAACTCTCTCTCTCTCTATCCCTATGCAGAAGTACATATGTCTATTGTGTCTCTACTCTGTGTCCTCCTCTATTGCTTATGTTCCCCTTGACTGTAAGTCGCTTTGGATAAAAGTGTCTGCCAAATGCAATGTAATGTAATGCAATGCAATGTAATGTAATGTAATGTAAGGAGTCGTGAGGCACCAGCAGTAAGCATGACGGACTTGCTTAGGGTCTGGACGAGAGAACTGCTGCGAGACAGGAGAGAACCACTGAACACGAGTAATACAAGAATGCAATAGGTTTTGTTGTTTCTATGTATTGTATTGTATCTCTCTCTCTCTCTCTTGTTCTTTCTCTCTCTGTCTCTCTCTCTCTGTCTCTCTCTCTTTCTCTAACTCTCTCTCTCACTCTCTCTCTCTCTCTCTCTCTCTGTGGTTTCTGTTCCTCTGCGTATGGTTCACCTCTGTGAGAATGTTTGAATATTACTACATTTATGTTCACAGTGTTAACAACTGTGATTGGCCACACCCTCCAGGCTTTAATCGCATTTCCACTCTTACTTTGTAGCCAGAGCCCCACTGCACACACACACATACACGCACAGAGCCCCGGAGCCCCAGAGCCCCATTGCACACACACACATACACACACACACACACACACACACACACACACACACACACACACACACACACACACACACATACAGACACAGAGCCCCAGAGCTCCAGAGACACAATCTAGTCAAGCAGAGGGACTGGAGAGCTGGGAGCACAGTGTCCATTACCTCTCCACAATTTAGGGGGTACTACCTTTTTACAGGGGGTGCTACCCTGTTATATTTTACATTAATTACATTACTGTAATATGTCCGCACCCGCCCCCGGACCTGCTATTTTTGTGTCTTTGGGGGATGCTGGGTTTTGATCAGCGGGTACTGTACCCCCCAGTAAACCCCTGTAATTTGGACTATGACTGGGAGGCTTCTCTGAAGTTCGCTAATGCCCCTGAGCCAAAGAGAGGCCAATATGAAAATTAAAAAAGGATTTATCCACAGACAGAGGCGCAGAGATGGTCTGGAAGTTTACCATCACACGGATAGTAATCCCCATATTGAAATGAGTGACCTTCTATGGCATTTTGTCTAATGCATATTAAATTGGCGAGTGAATTAAGCTAAGATGCTCATAAGTTCAACGAGCTACCCACATAGTGAATTGGGATGGTGGTTAAGAGTCAATTGCGTGGTTCTCTCAGATGGTCTGTGTTCAATTGTCAATTGTGCTGCCTCTTTTGTTAGGGTGACCAAACGACAAACGTACCGTTCTCTCAGTCAATTGCATGGTTCTCTGAATTGCTCTGTCAATTGTACTGCCTCTTTTGTTAGGGTGACCAAACGTCCTGTTTTCCCAGGACATGCCCTGGCTATCCTGGTTGTTTTTAATGAAGTGATGAAAATGTCCTGGTTTTAATTGCTTTTCATTTCATGTGTGTTATGCATGTATCCTAAAGGGTGTGCTTGCTCGCCCAGGGTACCAAACAGGCTAGGACCACCACTGTTGGTCATAGATAAAATTTTGCAATATAACAATTTTCTATCCATACTTTAAATGTATTGAAATTATAAGGCATCTTTGAGTAAAATTTCAGTATCCTTTGAGTATGTCATTTCTGTTGTGGTTTTCGGTAATCTGGTCATCCTATCTTTTGTTCTGTATATAGTACTAAAATGAACAGATCTCTCTCTCTCTCTCTCTCTCCCTCTCTCTCTTTCTCTCTCTCTCTCTTTCTTTGTTTGCTTATTTCTCCTCTCCAAAGGACCCGTCTGTTATAATATGAATTAGCTACAGAGCAAACAGGCAGCTGATCTGTACAAAAAGCTCAAAACGAGCTGTGTGCACCAAGCTCAAAACACCAAGCTCCCTGCATTCTTTATTTCCACCCATTTTATGGTTTTATCCGTCCTCCTGTGTGAAAAGTCACTGATCAATAGACTGATCCTTTTTAACAGCTTCCTGTTAAATCTATTTATTCGTCCCTTTTTTGCTGCGGTTGCTATGGGTGGCATCGCTCAGTATCAGAGATCTGGGAACAATAAAAGCAAAAAACCTGCATCACAGCAGAGCCACTTTTAAAACAGATAACAAGTAAATAGGCAAATGAGAACAATACTGTAACGATCTTTTAACCATCCCTGTTATCTACATGATGAAGTACAGTGTCACAAAGTGTGCAACAACATGTACCGTAGTACTATAGGGTAAAGGTTAGGGTTAGCATTACTGTAGAGTACATACAACATAAGTACATAATGTTATACATTGCTACATTGTAGATACACCATTACAGAGACCATTTAAACAAACTGTTACCCAGTAGTGTACAGTACAGTATGTATGTATGCACATTAATTACCCTGGCGCAGCAGGTATGCACGCAGATATGTTTGCAAGTGCCCATTGCCACTGTCCCCTTGGGCAGGTGCTGGGCTCCACAGCCACACTCAAATTTCTAATTGAACTAATTGACTCACAGTAGCTAATTAAATCTGAGGTTGCGGGGTTGAGATAACACAGTAATGAGAGTGGGGATGGGGAGAGAGTGACGATGCAGGGAGATATTACTCCCACTAAATATAGATTAGGTGGCGTCCAACCTACTTTCTTTTGGGAGAGGAGGTTGTTCCCGAAACGACACCGCAAGCAGATGGTGACAGAAAGGCCCCCTTGCTCGCCTAATACATTACAGAGATCGTCCCAGGAAGTGACATCGTGTCACTGTATCCTTCACACAGGACGAAGCATTTTTCAGGAGCTATCACTCTCGAAGGGCTTCTTCAGAAACAGCTGTTGTCAAGACTTGGTGGGTCTCTGCTCTGCTCTGCTCAGCTCGTGAAGGGCTTTTTGAAGAACAGCAGTCAATGATGGAAAAAAAAAATGAAAGAATGAATTAATGTTTAAAGCTGTTTTGGGGGAGAAATTAAAGCACTAATGAAATCACTTTTTTTTTCTCTTTCGGTTCCCCACGATTGCATTCCGTAATAGAATTCTGATGATTCATGCCAGTGAAAGAAAATACCTCCAGTCGAGACAGCTTTGAGATCAAAATAATGTCCCTGATACTGCATTTGTCTTGGAAAAGGGATGGAGAATGACACCGCTAGGTTGCTTAATGACACCTAAATGAACTAGGACTTAGTGCTGGGTATTTTTCACAAACTTTGTCAAGCCGTAGATGAGATGTTATGGTACTGTGTCACATGAGGAGTGCAGGGCACCTTGTAAGGTCATTCACACACAAGTCAATGTCCTAGTTTACTGACATTTTCACACGTCTGAAGACTAAACAGACTACTAATTCAGACAAATATATTATTATTAGTAGTAATCGTAGTAGTAGTAGTAGTATTATGTGGAAGCTAAACCATGTATTAAAATAAGAATAAACAACAAAAAAACAAGAATAAATTTTTACATTACACAAATTTACCATTGATCTTATGTATAGTTCACTGTTTTAGTGTTCTATTTTACTTACAAGTTTCAAATAAAACATATAAAAAATAGGAAATTCATCTATTTCTTTTCCTTCCTTTCCTTCCTTCCGTGAATTGAGCCTTTCCATGAGGGAAACTTTGCCAGAGGATCTTGGCTACAGGAGCGTGGGTGCTACCAGACAAATATATTATTATTATTGTTATTATTATTATTATTGTTATTATTATTGTATTATTATTATTATTATTATTATTATTATTATTATTATTATTATTATTATTATTATGCAGAAACTAGCCCATGAAGTAAAGTAAAAATAATACAAATTCTATTTTACTTACAAGCTTCAGATAAAACATAGATAAAAATAGGAAGTGTATCTATTTTTTTTCCTGTTTTCCATGAGGGGAACGTTGCCAGAAGATCTTGGCTTGGGAAGCGTGGGTGCTACCAGGAGCTGACAGGAAGTAGAAGAAAGACCTACCATGGTGGGATGCTGCATTAAATTAGCATTTTACGCAACATCCATTTTATAATGAAAAGCTCCATTTCCAACCCTCACATTGTCTGTGTACTTAGGCCCTGGCTGGCTTCTTTCATCGCAGTGGGAAAGGCGAGGGGAGGGGAAAAAAAAAAAGCAGCCAACCAATGATCCAATTTGTCAGGGTCCCACCAAGGAAAGCTATTTTGCCAACAATCAATGGTGGACCTCTTTATTTATCTCCAGAACGGCGTTCCATAATGGCGCTCATACAGAAAAGCATTCAATCACCGAGAATGTAAATCCATCCTGTGGCTATTGAGCAGGTTGGGGGAAATTGGAGACCCAGGACTTTTTTTTTTTCCCTACAGTGCAGATAGCATAGATCTCCTCCCTCCAAGGCCAGCCGATTGACCAGGAGAGAGGGGGGGGGGGGGGGGAGAGACAGAGAGAGAGAGAGAGAGAGAGAGTGGTGAAAAGATAAAGGTGTAGTGGGAGAGAGAGAGAGAGAGCGGGAAAGAGAGGGAGACAGAGAGAGAGAGAGGGAGAAAGAGGGAAACAGAGAGAGAGCGTGGTGAAAAGATAAAGGCGTAGTGGGAGAGAGAGATAGAGAGAGAGGGAGGAGGAGAGAGAGGGAGACAGACAGAAATAGAGAGAGAGAGAGAGAAAGAGAGAGAGTGGTGAAAAGATAAAGGCGTAGTGGGCAGCAGGACAGGGTTCCAGATCGTTTATCAGATGGGCCAGGGATTGCTTGGAATTAGTAATGCCGCCCTTTTCCTCCGCCAAATATTGTTCTCTAAAACTGACTCTACGTTTTTAGCGCGAATAAATTACATGATTTATGTCTCTGCAGAAATCTCTGTTGTTATGCAGCCAAAAAAAAGAAAAAGAAAAAAGAAAAGATGTCCTGAACTTTCTTGTCAGCAGTGTTAGGTATTTGTGTTTAAAACTTTGATATGCTTTGACAGTTCTTGTCACAGTAATGAGCCTTTACAAAAGC
>CM059270.1:28531676-28541676 GCA_030347295.1 Setipinna tenuifilis | reverse complement strand
TGATCCTAAATGCCCCCTCCAGTAAATCCTATGGATGCAGATGAGGTATCCTAGATGGCCACTCCCATGGGTCCCTGTAGCAAAGGGGAGGAGGTACCAAACCAAACCAGGTCTCCGGAGAACCAAACATGCGCTTTGACCGCAACGCCAAACAGCGAGGCTTGTTGGTATGGCAGTCAGAGCACACCCACAAGCCAAGTGATGGTCACTCCATCACAGTCGCCCTATGGATGGAGGTGAGGTATCCAGTGGGTCCTATGGATGGAGATGCGGTATCCATGGGGTCCGATGGATGAGGATGCGGGATCTATTGGGTCCTATGGATGGAGGTGAGGTATCCAGTGGGTCCTATGGATGGAGATGCGGTATCCATGGGGTCCTATGGATGGAGATGCGGTATCCATGGGGTCCTATGGATGGAGATGCGGTATCCATGGGGTCCTATGGATGGAGATGCGGTATCCATGGGGTCCTATGGATGGAGATGCGGTATCCATGGGGTCCGATGGATGAGAATGCGGGATCTATTGGATCCTATGGATGGAGGTGAGGTATCCAGTGGGTCCTATGGATGGAGATGAGGGGTGGAGGAAGCATAAAGACCAGCCGGGGTCACTCCCTAACACTGACTCTGTTTACGATCACCCGCATGCAAATTAAAAGAGCCATCTGTAGACAGAAGGGGTGTTTTGTGTGTGTGAGTGTGTGAGATGTGAGCAATGTTTTTGATGTTTTTGCTTGTAATTACTACTTTGCTTTAGCTTTCATTTGCCGGCATATCATGGGGAAAGAGCTTTCATTGAAAGCCATCGCAATAATTGGTACATCCATGCCACTTACAGCTCTGAAGGTGGCACACAAAAGCATGCACCATACCTCGGGCAAAGTACATATTTCACACGAACGCGCCAAGTTTGTCAAAAAGCACAAAAATTGCTTTCTGTATTTCTATAATTAGGCATGACTTAATGCGAGGGCCCTTTCTGAAAATGTCAGCAGATGTCACAAAAAAAACAGTATGTCATCATGCTTTCAACAGAAGAGGCTTAGAATGTGTCGCTGTCTGGGAGTGTATAGCACATTAAATGATTTTTTATAATGGATTTGCACACAGTCATTAAACTTTGCTCCAGCTGTTTTGTATTTCAAAAGCATTGCATTTTTTTTCTTTCAGATTTAACTTGAACGCGGTCACATTTCAGGGTGGTTAATTGAAGAAGGTTTTTGTGCGATTCCACATGACTCTGTTCAATAATAATGCTCGATAAAGGATGTGACCCCTAGCTACATTAAAGAAATCATTAAAGCAATTACCATAAAAAAGCCCTCTCAATGTTTTCCACAAAGGAATGTTTTCCACAAGTCTATCTCCTCATAGGCCCCTGAGCATTTCCTACTTGTGTAGTATCAACAATAAGCCTCTGTGCTGTGTGAAGATTCATTCTGCTGTTTAAGTATCCTTCCTATGACTCGCCACTACCTGCCCTTCACTCCAAAGCACTGTGTGTGTGTGTGTGTGTGTGTGTGTGTGTGTGTGTGTGTGTGTGTGTGTGTGTGTGTGTGTGTGTGTGTGTGTATGTGTGTGTGTGTGTGTGTGTGTGTGTGTGTGTGTGGTACAGCACAATGCATTCCTACCTGTTAACCGCCCTTCACTCCAAAGCACTATGTGTGTGTGTGTGTGTGTGTGTGTGTGTGGTGCAGCACAATGCATTCCCATCATGTTAACAGCCAGTGTCTGATCAGTAGAAAGAGGAGTAGAAAGAGCTGTATTAGGCTCAACTCTGTGTGTGTGTGTGTGTGTGTGTGTGTGTGTGTGTGTGTGTGTGTGTGTGTGTGTGTGTGTGTGTGTGCGTACATGCATGCGTGTGTGTGTGTGTCTATGTGTGTGTGTGCATGTGTGTGTGTGTGTGTGTGTCCGCATGTGTGTGTGTGTGCGAAGGGGTTGGCGGGTGGTGTGGGAAGTGCGGGAGGTGTGTGTGCGGTCGGGTGTCTCTCTGAGAGGAGTTGCCATAATAAGATTAAAAGAGAGCGATAAAGCCTCGTGATGGATGGGGAAAAGGCAGATAATTGAAATGGCTGAGTTTTTCACCCAAACCCCCAGCCATGACAGACCAATAAGTACTCATCCCCACCCACCCCTCCTGTGTGTGTGTGTGTGTGTGTCTGTGTGTGTGTGTGTGTGTGTGTGTGTGTGTGTGTGTGTGTGTGTGTGCGTGTGTGTGTGTGTGTGTGTGTGTGCGTGTGCGTGTATGTCTGTGTGTGTAAAAGAGAGACAGAGAGAGCAACAGAAAGAAAGAGAGAGGAGAGACAGAGAAATAGAGAGAGACATACAGGTGGAAAAGAGAAAGAGAGCGAGAGAGAGAGAGAAAGAATGTTGTGTAGATATTTGTGCATATTTAGGGTTTATCAGGCCAGGTATGTGTGTGGTTTTGGAAATGTGCAGCTATGTGTAAGGGAATCTCAATCTGTGTGTGTGTGTGTGTGTGTGTGTGTGTGTGTGTGTGTGTGTGTGTGTGTGTGTGTGTGTGTGTGTGTGTGTGTGTGTGTGTGTGTGAATATGTGCAAGGGACTGTATACGACAATCTCTATGGAAATGCACATGATTGTGTGGAATGGACTGTGTGTGTGCTAAAATCTGTTTGTATGTATCTGTGTGTGTGGGCGGCACTGTGCACTAACTACCATCCGTGTATATGTGGGTGTATGCAAGAGTCTGCCATTTAAACACGGATAGGTGTAAATGGTGTACAGAAAACTCAAAATGCCAAATGAAAATTGAAATGTCAACTTCACTAAGGATCTGTTCTCCTTGCATTATTCAAACATATCTATTTCTCACGACTTCTGTAGTGTGAAAATAAAAAAACGTGTACTTAACTGGACTTGCTTTCTTCGTTGTCTTCTCCTGCTGACAGTCAATGCCCTTGGTTTGATCAGAGATTACACAACGTTTTTTCCACCGCTCTTGAAGAAGTGTGGCTTGCTCAGGTTTGTTTCTTCCTCAGCTGTCGCGTTTAATACATATGGCTGCCTGGCGGATTGATGTTTCTCTCTGTTTCTTTTTTTTGTTCTCTTTTTCTGTCTGTTTCTCTTTTCCCCATATTAATACATTTGTGTCTGAAAAGACGCACCCAGTGGATTTTCATACAGTGCAGCCTGAACTCCGTTTGAACTCCAGTGCTGGCGTCAGAGTGATTTAGCCGAGGAGATCTGAGAGCAGAAATGTATATGAGATGAGCAGTTCAGTTGGCTTGTTTGTGAAGCAGCAGACGACTGTTTGTCTTTTTTCTTCTTCTAATTTCCCCCCTCAGAATTTGTGTTTGTTTTTCTTTGTGTGTGACAAAAGCGCCCAATTTGCCATATGCGTCCCCCTGGTGGCTTTGAAGGGGTCAGTGGCTCTGCAAATCCATAGCTGCAGTGAATAAGAGATTTTGGCTGACCTTTCCATGTTGGGGATCGCCGCTTGGAGAGCCCCCAACCTGACTTAACAAGCCGGAGCTCAGGCACACACGGCACACACGGCACACAGGCACACAGGGACGGGACGGATCGCTTTGAATTAGCTAATTGAAAAACAGCCGACGTCTGTGTTTTTTGCAAAACGCTGCCCAGCGTGTTTGTCTGTCCTGCGGATCGCATTGGCCATTTCCATATTAAAAAACTGTTTTCTGCCGACCAGACGTGGAGTTCAAGCACCAGGGCAGTATGGGAGATTACTGGGCCATGTGTGTGTGTGTGTGAGTTTGAGTGTGAGTGTGTGTGTGAGTGTGTGTGTGAGTGTGTGTGTGGGCGTGTGTGTGTGTGTGTGTGTGTGAGTGTGAGTGTGAGTGTGAGTGCGAGTGCGAGTGAGATTAATCAGTGGTGTTTTGCAGAGATGGATCGAGATGAACCACCCGTTAGGGCCGTATGCATGTGTGTGTGTGTGTGTGTGTGTGTGTGTGTGTGTGTGTGTGTGTGTGTGTGTGTGTGTGTGTGTGTGTGTCCATGTGTCAGTGTGTCTGTGTCCATTAGTGCCGTATGCGTGCCGTCGCACAACATGAAAGACCTCCGTGCCACAGAACAACCAACGCTGACTGCACTGGGCTGTGCGGCGGCAGCCATATTTGTGGCTTGGATGAGTGTTGAGGGAAGGCTGTGGGCTGTGCCTTGCTTTGCCTTGGATGTCCTCCTCTGGCAGGCAGAGCTGGAGATGGCGCTCGCTGCTGAGACACACATGCACATACACATGCACACACACACACACACACACACACACACACACACACACACACACACACACACACACGCACACGCACACACACACACACGCTCGCTGCTGAGACACCAACAGGCTGTGATAATTAACGTTTATTGATACATGGCTGCTGTAGGCCAGTTTGCTTAGAGAATTAGACTTCCTAATTACCAGCGTAATGACAAGATGGGGGAAATAATTTATTTGGGTGGGTGGGGGGGGGGGGGGGGGGGTGTCATCCACCAGCCTTTTAACATGCATACAACAACACTCTCCGTCACACAGATTGTGGAACTCAATCGCCTGACTGATTTTTTTTTTCTTTTAAGAAGAGAATAAAAGTAAATATGAAAGTAAATGCCATCACAAGCTTTTTGGGGTGAATGTCAGCTATCTATCGTTTTTGTAAGTCGCTTCGGGTAAAAGCGTCTGCTAAGTGTAATGTAATGTAATATAATCTAGTTACACCTATGTTTAAACAAAATGTCATCACAAGTTTTTTGTTGTGAATGTCAGCTATCTACTGTAGTTATACACCTATGTTTAAACACGGCGTCTCTCTTTCTCTTAAAGAATACCCATAATACTCCTCAGCAGTGTTGCCAGATTGGGCTTGTTTTGACTTTGTCAGGCGGGTGAAAAACGCCTTGGGCGGGCAAATAAAACGTGGGCTACTTATTGGCCAAAGTATTGTTGGGCGTTTTTTTGCTGAAGTGGGCGGGTTTTCGAACGCGATTGGGCGGAAATCACTCAATCCAATCTGGCAACACTGCTCCTCAGAGTTCTCAGAAGAGGTCTGTGCCTCACCATTGTTACTCTAACCAGCGCTCTAACTGCCCCAAGCGCTGCGTGATGCAGTCTGTGGCAATCATGAAGATGCATTCGGGGTCTACACTACAGTATGTCGCCTCAAAAACAAAGATGGCGGCAGGGCCACATTAGCCACATTTAGCAACATTAGCAATATTCATCACCACGGTGATTGCTGTCTTTGCCGTCTGTGGTTCACACACAGGGCATACCCGGGCACGCAACGCAGCACAAGCCAAGCATCTCTTATTGATGTGATGCTCGTTTACTTATCATTTCTGATAATGGTGCAAAATTATTATTATTATTCTTTCCTCCTCTCCACTTCTCTTGTAGAGTTGTTCATTTGGCACGCATTAGAAACTGGATTATCATGAGGATTTAATAGTACTGCGCACGTTAGAGGGGTATTGATTTGTTTACGTAAAAGGATGTATTTGCAGTGGTGATGCCATGTATCCCAAAGTGATGGCATGAGGTACAAATGACAGTTATTTGTGAATGGCATTGCTAACACAAACACACAAGAGGAGCCAGAATGGAACCAGGCTTTGCTGGTCATCCCACCCAATCTCAGTGGGGAGGGGAGGGGAGGATGGAGAGGGACAACAAGGTAAACCAATCAAGCACTGGAGTGGGGTTTGCTGAACAAACACATCCAACCAAATCGTATGTGTGTGGGTATGTGTGTGTGTGTGTATGTGTGTGTGTTTGTGCTTGCGCTCTATCCCTGCTTTCTGCTCTCCTTCTCTTCTCCTCTCTCCTTCTCCTTATCAGAGGAAATACAGTCAATACTGGGCTGACATAAATCAAGCTGAGCAGTGGAGGAAAAATGGATTCGTGATGCCGTCTGTGTGTCTTCACAGCAGCCCAGTCCAATTTATCTCCCAAATAGGTTATATGGATGCCACACACACACATACACACACACACACACACACACACACACACACACACACACACGCATGCACACACACACATACACACACACATGCACTCACACACACACACACACACACACACACACACACACACACGCACACACACACACACACGCACACACATACACACACACAGATATATCTCTTGGGGAGCCCTGGACCTCAAATGTCTGCAAAGTCATTTTACGGCACAGGTGTCGTTTGTTGTAAGTCTTTCTGAGGGCCACCAGCACCAGCTGTTGGGTAAGTGCCTGATCAGAACTCTGCTTACATTATTAGAGAGCTTGTTCTTTCAAGCTAAGGTCAGATGCTGCCAGACCCCACTGACCATGTGTTTCAGTGCTGCTCGCTGCTCACCTCCAGCATCAGTGCATATTATCTTTGTTTAGGGAAATGTCAACATTCAAACCCAGTGGCACGTCTAATGCACAATGGTATGGTTAACGCCCCCACTACACCATCCAGCAGGAAATGACCACACATTTATTACAGCTGCTATGCGACACATGAGGTGGTCAGTCTCCCCTCACCAAAGTGTCTCCACAACCAGAGATCAGCATATCAAGCCAGGAAATTCTCTTTCTTTCTGTCTCTGTCTCTGTCTCTCTCTCTCTCTCTCTCTCTCTTTCTCTCTCTCTCTGTCTCTCTCTTTCTTTCTCTTTCTCATGTTTGTCCTTCTCCCTCTCTCTTTTCCTCTCTTTCTCTCTCTCTCTCTGTATCTCTCTATCTCCTCATGTCTCTCCTTCTTCCTTTTTTCTCCTCTCTCTCTCTTTCTGTATCAATACCTCTCTCTCTCACCATGTCTCTCCTTCTTCCTCTCTCTTTTTCTCCTCTCTCTCTCTTTCTGTATCAATACCTCTCTCTCTCTCACCATGTCTCTCCTTCTTCCTCTCTCTTTTTCTACTCTCTCTCTCTCTATCACTCACTCTCTTTTTCTCTCTCGTTACTTCTCTGCTGTAATTCCACTGTGCAGCTACACTGCATAATAAAACCGCTCTATTGTCCTCATTATGTCATTTTGACATTTGTGAGCTCTTCTGGCATTTTTCAGGCAGGCAGCGTTTTATCATGGCGGGGGTGTGGGGCCTCCCCTGCCTCACCACCACCACACACACACACACACACACACACACACACACACACACACACACACAAATACACACACACACACACACACACACTCACACAGGCATAAACACACACACATGCACATACACACACACACACGCCCCAACCCCAACCCAGGGGAGGGGGGATCATTCGGGCTTGTCACTATCAAAGCTTACTGTCAGAGGTCCTCCGACACACATCAAAGCAAAGTTCCCGCCGCTCCGCTCTGCTCGCTGCTCTGCCTCCCCTGCACCGGGATCATTCTCCAGTTCACAGATATTTCTGACTAATATATCGCACCGCGCCTCGCCTCGCCGTGCCCCTCTCAAACCACACAAGGTGTGCCACCACTAATTATGACACCGTGGGTGCTGCTGCCGCTGCCGTGTGGCAGGAGAGGAGCGGAGAGGAGGGGTGCGGAGCGGAGAGGAGTGGTGGCCTGTGTGTGTGTGTGTGCGAGTGTGTGTGAGAAATATGACAGGCGGGGTCCAGGACACAGCACGCCATATATCCTCCCTGACGGCTCCCCCAGGTATGTGTGATCATAAAACACTTCTTCTTCTTCTTCTCCTGCACGAATCCGTCTACGATCCCTAGGATCTGCTTAATGTGTGCGGTGTGTGTCCGTATGATAGTAAGAGCGTCTGTGTGTCTTGTGTCTTGGACACATGCTTGCACGTGCTCTGCATACATACTGTAACGCAAACGCCCTGAAATTTGCACAGCTCAGGGAGAAGTCCGCCCGCATATCAATCTGAGCGTGGTGAATCCCGTGATGAGGCCCTGCCTGTTTATCTGTCAGTCACACTCATAGTCAGTGTGACACACGCGCGGACACACAGATTGGCTCTGTGCCAGACACATCACCTTGAACGCAGCTCTTATGTAAATCCAGCAGCCCAGCCCGGACTGAAATTTAATCCCGGCTGTGTGAATTAAAAAGTGAAATGCTAGGTACATCTATTGCATTATATAACAACATTATATATGTAACATAGCAACAAAGCAACCATGTGTATTACTGTTATTATGTTTTTTTTCTCTCATTATGTCATTATTATTAAGTATTTCCTGCCATTTCCTGTGATTACATACTGTGCCTGCGTCAAAGCCATTATAGTCTATGCCTAAAGCCGGCCTAAGCAGAAAAAAATCAAAAGGATATTCCAAAAGTATGTTCTGTTTTTGTTCTGTTTGGTTTTTGTTTTGTTTTCTCTCCCCTGCCGAACTGACACACAAAGGCATCCCAGATGCACCACACACCATGTTGTTCACACAACATTAACCTTTCACAAATTGACTTCCCGAGATCCATTTAAAACGTCCAGCGTGCAGCTGAGGCTTGTATAAATGCAATGTGTCCACACTGTGTCGGGGGTGACAGGCCCCAGATTGCTCTGACTGTGAGCGGAGACGTGTGGCAGCGCAAAGGGGGCGTTCAGCGTCGAGCTCCGGTGCCCGCGCTGAGGGTGTGTGGAGTGAGTGTGTGCCCTCCATAGCAGGAGACCCACGCTCTTCTTCTCCAAACACTTTCACAGCAAAACAACACAATCTCACCATTCTCGACATCCCTCTGCAGCCCCGGCCCCGTGGCATTGTGGGTGCGTGCAGCAAGCAACTGACATGTTGATTCGACGTCCAATGAGAAACTAATGAAGCGTAGTAATTTAAGTGACCGCCATCTATTTGCCTCCTGAAGACAGAAGCTGAGCTGGTAATGGCCATTTCCCCGCCTTCCATTACCATCCTATTAGGGTCCTCGTCAGGCCTAAATGACAGCCACCCCTCTCTCCTCATCAGCCCTAAATGACACACACCCCTCTCTCTCCGTGACACCGCTGTCTAAATCACAGCCACCCCTCTCTCCGTGGCCTAAATGACAGCCCCCTCTCTCTTCATGCCACTACCATCTAAATGTGAGCCACCCCTCTCTCAGTGGCCTAAATGTGAGCCACCCCTCTCTCCGTGCCACCGCCGTCTAAATGACAGCCACCCCTCTCTCCATGCCACCACCATCTAAATGTGAGCCAGCCCTCTCTCTGTGCCACCATCGTCTAAATGGCAGCCACCCCCCTCTCTCGGTGGCCTAAATGACAGCCACCCCTCTCTCCATGCCACCACCATCTAAATGTGAGCCACCCCTCTCTCCATGCCACCACTGCCGTCTAAATGACAGCCACCCCCATCTCTCCATGCCACCGCCATGTCCTGATGCATTGTCTTGACAATCGTAAAACACAGGTGAGATGGAGGCAACACTCAGAGATCCAGCAGGCTGCCATGACAACACCAAAAACACTCATCAGGGATGTGCCCCTTTTTCTTTTTCCTGTTATTTTTGAGGGGTGGAGGTTGTCTCATGGTTGAGACTCTTACTTCACTTGTTTCACTTGCTGCAAAGAATTGGGATACTCTTACTGGACATACAGCATGTTTACTTCCTGGTGGGTGGACACTTACAGTAAAAACTATTGGGTGTGCCTTCAACCAATTGAAATTGCCTGAAAGCAGCATACATGCTTCAACATCATCACTTTCAGCCGCCCCACCAAAAAAAAAAAAAATATATATATATATATATCCCCTTCTGTTCGGGGGTGGGGGGGGGGTGTTCTCATTTGGGGACAGGGATAACAAAAGACTCCTGTCCCTCATTCCCCGAAGTGGTTCATCCCATGTGACTGAAGTGGGTCAGGAACAAGCTGTGACTATTTGGCCCCTACATGACAAACACAAGTCTGCAACCAGGTTTAACATCTAGGCCAAATTGGTCTAAAGGGGTTGGGCTGGGGGAGGTGTGGTGGGGTGGTGGGGGTTTGTTGGGGGGGGGGGGGCTGCACTGCAGGGGACAGAGGCAGGAACCGACTCACCACATACCGCTGGCCTTTTAGCACTACCAGGAGAG